>JAJIBD010005167.1:0-145195 GCA_021461705.1 Cryptotis parvus | reverse complement strand
CTCAACTCCTCTCCCCTTAGCCTCCTCTCTCTCAACTCCTCTCCCCTTAGCCCCTGTGCCCTCAACTCCTCTCCCCTAGCCTCTCTCAACTCCTCTCCCCTTAGCCTCTCCTCAACTCCTCTCCCCTTAGCCTCTCTCAACTCCTCTCCCTTAGCCCTCTCTCAACTCCTCTCCCTTAGCCCCTCCCTGCAGCCCCTTCAGCGAAGCGGCAGTGACACAGCAGCGCTCAGGGAGCAGCCTGAGCCTCTCTCCTCACTGTTCCTAGGTGTGGATGCATGTCCTCGCCATGCGCTGTGAGCTGGCTGAGCCCCGCTGGTGACACGCCAGCCCCTTCCCTGGAGTGTTGCCTCTGCCCCGTTCCCTGGAAGCTGAGCAGACTGAGCTTTTGCTGAGATTTCATTTTTAAAACGCTTTTTATTTTGAAATCAGAAGTTACCCAATCATTTACATGGTCTCATGGACCTTTCACCCACTTCCCTCCAGTTTGGTCAGAAAAAGGCTCTCAGTACCTCATGTGCTCAGGGCTCATTCCTGGGGTAGCTCAGTGGTCATGCACGGTGTTGGGGACCGAACCAAGGCCAGCACACGACTGCTGCCTTATCTCTCCGTCCTTGCAGCTTTTACAGCTTCCTTCTCACATGCATTGTGAGAGCACCAACCAAACGTCTGACCCCAAGCTCTGATGTCTTAAGTGGGGTGAGGAGAGTTTGATACCCTTCAAGCTAGACCTCTGCGCCATGCTGGGAGTGAAGCCCCTGGGGTATTGTGGAGGGTGGCCCCAAATTGATAGGGGTACTCTGAGGAAAGGAAAGGGCAGTAACAGACTGGATGGGGAAAATGAAAAGTTGCCCGAGGTCCCGTGGGACTTCAGGTCAGTAACTTGTATCTGCTCACCCAGAGTCATGCAGCCCAGAGGATGACCCCGCACCTCACAGTGAAACATGGAGCCTGATGGGAGAAAACGGTGACTTTTGTTGAACAATGGTTTCTAATAGATTTTAATTTCTTAGAGCTGTTTGGGTTCACAGAGCAACTAAAAGCATGGTGTGCCCCCTCAATGCCCACACAGCTCTCCTCCAGGCAGACAGCCCCTGGCTACAGCAGATGGACCTCACGCAGGAGCGGGCATCTTCAGAGAGTCCTGGCCAGGCAGACTCTTCCTTCATGTGCTGAATCTCTGCTTTTAGTGACTGATAATGACCTGGACCAACAGTTACAATAGCTAAGCATGTATGGTGCCCTAAACCCCCAGCCCTGCCAGTCTCTGCTCCATACGCTACAGGGCAGCCTTTCCTCGAATAACTTTAGGGTACCTCGAGGTCACAGCCTTTCCAGTGTCTTCACACAGTAAGCAGGATCAGGGCTTCTGGCCCAGCTAGTGAGCGCTAAGTAATGATTCTCTGTGATCTCTGCCAAGCTACATGATCTTGGCTCGCTCCTGAGTGTTGTGGTTGCTCCATCAGGGATGCTCCGTGCTGCTGTGAACCCTGCGTGCAGATGGTGAGGGTGGGGTGTCAGCAGGTGTGGCACCTAGGGAGGGCTGTGGTGAGTTCACGGATGAGCAAGAAGGACCTGTGCTGTCTGGAGTCTGCCTCGTCTTCCTTGGCATGGTGGGCCAGGAGGGGGCTTGCTTTCAGCCCTCTTCTTGGGGGTCTCACCTCACGTTTAGATCTGGGGGTGTCTTGAGCCAATGATGGGATACTCAGGTGATGCTCAAGGGTCGCTCCTGGCTCTGCACTCTCAGGAGTTACTCTTGGCTTGGGGGACCGTATGGGTGCTAAGGATTGTACAAGGGGAACGCCCTCCCCACTGTGCTATAGCTATGTAAGGGATCTGCCTTAACTAGGAGATGGCTGCTCAGGGGGTCCCAGGGAGTGGGGCAGGGGTGCAGCCGCTGCCTTCTGTCCTGGCACGCTGTTCCATGTGGTGGCAGTTCCAGGCAGAGCAGGGCAGTGCCAGTGTGCCCTGAGCTGGAAGCTGTCTACGCTCTTGGCCCTTGGGGCTCCTTGTTCCTTATCCTCATCTGCTTACTTGGCTCCTGGCAATTCTGTGCCACTCCTGGGTGCCCTGGGGTGTCATGTGCTTATGTGCCAAGTAGGGACACTCGTGCTGGCCCAGCTCCCTGACCTGTGACCCAGATCTTTAGCCATTCCTGCCCCTAGCCCACCTCCATCTCTCACCTTTGCTTTAGTGGCTGAAAACAAAGGGGCGCTGGGTTATCTAGAAAGTTCTCTGGCCTATAGAGTGCCTGAGAGTTGGATCTTGGGGTCTCCCCCAGCTTGGATTGGGGGTGGAATAGACTTCACTCTGGCCGTGGTCAGCTGAAGGAGCTCATGGTCAATGGGGGCAGGGTGTCCGGGACAGGCTTTTGCCAGGTGGTGGGCATGGCACGGTGGGAGTCAGGGTGGGAGTCAGAGCTACTGGGTAGCTGGGAACAGCGGAACAGTGCCTGCATGACCTCCCTGACCTGCGTCTCGGACAGGGCAGGGAGGCAGGTTCTCGGCCAGCCCTCTCCAGGACCAGGAGCAGAGGGTTCCCAGGAAGCAGGGCCAGCGATGGCCACCAAAGGCCCAGCTGTTAGTTCCGTAGCCGGGTCCCACATGTTTTGGGACTTCCATCAAAGACACAGCCGCTCCTTAGGACCCTGTGTAGGCCACGCCCAGTGGGGAAACCAGCAGGCTCCAGGGGGCCCTTGCACACCAGAGGAAGGCGCAAGTATGGGGCAGCTTTCCCGACACCCCCACACACACACACTTCTAGGGTGACAGCAGTCCTCCCTGGGGCTCTGAGGCAGTTGCTCCCCCCTCCCCAGTTTTGCTCCCTTGGCCTCGCCACACTCCGTGCAAAGGAGCAATTCTCTTGAGACTGGAGCAATAGAGGGGGTAAGGAGACCGGGTTCGAGCCCAGCACCCCATACGGTCCCGAGCACTGCCACGAGCACTGCCAGGAGTAAGCCCTGAGCATCGCCAGGTGAGGCAAGAAAGAAAGGAAAGGAAGGAAGGAGGAAGGAAGATGGAAAGAAAAGCAAGTTCTCTTGTGCCATGCTCAGGATCTGAACCGCCGCTGACCAGGGAACGCTGGGCTCCAACTGAGGCAGAAGGTGGCTGGGAAAGTCGCAGAGAGCAAGCGGCAGGCGGGCGTGGCAATTTGGGTGGGGCGTGTCTTCCTAGAGGGGCGTGTCCATCTGATGGCCGGGGCGTGTCCGTTTGGTCGGACTCAAGCCCTGAGGGACGTGAGCAACGTGTGATTGCTCTCCTTGCCGACCCGGCTGGTCCGCAGAACTGATGCCACGGTGCGCGCCTGACCACACGCCGGCGCCGGGCGCAGGTCGCGCGGGCTGGTGCCCACTGTCGAGGGCGGGGGTGACAGAAAGGACAGACGCCGCGCGACCCGCGGGAAGAGGCGGGGGTGGGGGTGGAGGGAGGGATAATGGGCTGCGTAAGCAACGACAGCCATCCCCAGGACCCTGGGGTGCGGGGCAGGAGAGGCCTGCTCGGGCCTTGGCTCATGTTTGCTGCGGGGCCGGGCCGTGAGGTGCAGGGACCTGGATGGCCGAGTGCAGCCTGGGGGCATCGTCTGTCCCTCCACGCCCGGGCTGCTAGTCCTCCAACCCGGCGCGCTCCTCTTGGAGCCTGCGGGGCGCCCGCGGACCGGGCCCACCGCCTGCGCGTCCTCACGTGGAAGGGCCGGCCCGAGCCCGGAGTCTCCGCCTAGGGCTGACGTCGCCTGACCCGAGCTACTAAAGCCGGGGAGCGCAGGGCGCCGGGCAGAGCCGGAGCCGGCGGTGGGCGGGGAGTGGCGTGCACTGCTGCCGGGCTGGGCTGTCACTGCGCCACGCGCATCCCAGTGGCTTCCTGGCCCGGCCACCCACGTCCCGGTCGCACCGTGGGCAGCGGCTCAGCCCCGAGCCTCCCTCCTGGATCGAGCGCAGAGCCACGTTTCCAAAAGTCAGGCCGCGCCCTCTTTTGCCCGCTTTGTTCCGGGGGTCCGCAGGCCGTGGGTCTTTCTGCCTGAAGTCGGAGCGTGGCGCGCAGTTGGCGAAGATGCCCTTGGAACTGACCCAGAGCCGCGTGCAGAAGATTTGGGTCCCCGTGGACCACCGCCCCGCGCTGCCCAGAAGTGAGTGCAGATGCGCGGGGCCGCGTGCCCGGCCGGGCCTTTGTGCGGCGGGAGCGGCGCTGCGGGGTCCCCAGCTTCCCAGCGCACCGTTACGGGGGGGCGGGGGGCCCTAGGCAGCGCGCTCCCCCTCCTCCGCCTCCTTTCCGGCGCGCGCGCGGGCCGGCCACCGTCTCGGCGGGGCGGGCCAGGGGAGCTGCGACTCCAGCTGCCGGCGTCGGGGGCGCCGTGGCCCGGCGGCCGGAGCGCGCTGGCATCCGAACAGGCGCGGGCGTTCGGGCCGCTCCCGCGAGCCGGGGTCGCTGAGACTCAGGCTCCTCGGGGTCGCCCGGAGCCCCTCTCGGCGGTTGTGCCGCGTTTTCTCTGCTTTCCGCTGCTCCGGGATCCTCCGCCGACCGCCCACCCGTCTTGCCCCCTTCCAGGGTGTTGCTAAATCCTGCGCTCCCACTTGCCGCGATTGGGCGGGGGCGACCCCACGGCCCGCTGCCTGCAAGGTGGGCCTGACTCCTTGGGGGCTTCCCGTGGAGGGCGCACCCTCGGCGCGCTGGGGACGCGGGGGCTGCTCGCTGCATCAGGCGACCCTGGGACTTCGGCTCTGCTAGTCCGAGTCGGAGGTCCCGGTGGTTTGGAAGCAACACGGCCTCCAGGGCCCTCGGCGGGTAAGGAGGAGGGCTGGAGATACGGCACCGCTGGTGCAAACTCCAGGTGAGTGCGGAGCCGTGACTTTGTTGCTGTGTTTCTGGGGCGGGTCTCCCGGGCCCCACGTGACAACTCGTCCCCTTGGGCTTTGGGGCGAGGTGTAGGCTGTGTCGTCCTTCCTAGGCAGTGGGGACAGCGGCCCCCGAGATTGTCTAGACCAGGGGGCCTTGGCACGGCGCTCTGGACCCTGTAGTGACCCCTCCCCGCCAGCTGCGCCTCTCCTGATCCGCGGGGTGCGCTCCCCTTTGTTCAGAATGACTTGGTGGCTTGCTGGGGAGGCCGAGAGGGGATGTTGCATCGGGTGTGTTCCCCGTTCCCCGACCTTCCCGCGTGTGCTGCGGCTCTGTGGTTGCTGCGGGGAATGGCTGGAGTTGGAGGGCTCATCACCAGCTGGGGTGGACGATGGGGGCATTGTGGCCCGGCTGCAACCTGCCCGCTTGCGCAGCTGAAAGCAGGTGCTCCCTGCCCCACAGTTCTGGGTCAGAGGCGGGTCGCTGGCCGTGGGATGGGTCGGAGGTGACAGCTGGAGGCAAATCTGGGGGGTATTCTCTCAAGTTCAGGACGCCCCATACGGAATGTGTCACTACGCCCTCCTGCGTCCATTACACACGCCGGGGCTGCACGTCTCACACGCAGATGAGAGATTTGCTGAAAAATCCTCCCCAGCCATTCAGCGCCCGTCTGGGGGCCGGTTATGCTGCCTGCCCCGCCCACTGCCGGTTCCCCGTGTGGTGCTGGGGTGTTGGCTCAGCACCTTGTAAAAACCTTTAACAAATAGATCCCCGGCCAGGACTGATCACGTGTCCGAGATGGAGCCGGTCACACTTGCCGGTCACCCGGGCGGGTGGATGCCAGGGGAGTTTCTTCTGGTTTCCTTTCCTCCCCCCACGCCCTGGCAATCTTGGTTCTCAACCTTTTTCCAGTTGTGGGGCCGGCACCCCACTCCCGGACCTTATGCCCCGCCCCTCCTGGTTACTCGGTTTTCTCCGTCCCCTTGGATATCCGGGGCCTCTGGGTTTCCGCGAGTGGGTTAGCTAGTCCAGCAGCATCTTCTTGGTCTGTGGGACCCTGAGGGGCTGCGTCTCCCTAAATCTGCTTCTCTCCTCGTGCTGCCCAAATTGGGGAGCTCTTGGCAACTGCTTGGAGGTTCTTTCATGGGAGGCTGGAGCTGTTATTTCTGCAACTGCCCCATGCCTGCTGAGATTTCACCTCCAGCGACTGCCCCTGCCTGCTGGTGGCAGATAAGCTTCTCCCTTCACATGCAAACGCCTTTATGCAGGAGCCCTGGGGCAGGGGTGATCCTTTGGCTCCTGGGGCCCAGGTGATCCTGGGCCTTGTTTCCTAGTTTTCATCCCTGCAAAGTAGGTTCCGCCTCTGCTCCACTGGGTGCGGAGCTTCCTGTGCTCTCCTGGGCTGTGTGGGTGTCCATGGGGCACGGGCTTCCAAAGAGCCTGAGCCCTGCCCTTGGGGATGTGCAGGTGACCCAGCAGATCCAGCATGCCACATGAGGCAGGCGCCCCCTCTTCCTCCCCCTCCTGCTCCCCACCTGAGTTCACACATACTCGAGATTACTCTGAGGCCAGACATCTTTTTCCCCTTTTTGGGTCACACCTGGTGATGCTCAGCTGTTACTCCCTGGCTGTGCTCGAGGAACCATATGGGATGCCCGGGATGGAACCCAGGTCAGCTGAGTGTAAAGCAACCACCCTCTCTGCTGTGCTATTGCTCCGACCCTTCTGGGGTCAGATTTGATGTTACTCTGGGGTCCCACGTACTCAATATTACTCTCATGATCAGTACTCCTGGGGCTCACAGCTGCAGGACTGGGGAGATTTGGGGGTGGTGCTGGCTGCTGGAGATTGTGCCTGGGGATAGGCGATCTCTTAGTGCCATGCCCTGTGCCCACCATGGTGAGGCTGGCACACAGGTGCTGGTTGGCAGCAGCTGCTGACAGGAAGATATTTCCTGGACATCTGTGGGTGTGTGCAGGCCGGGCCTGACACGTGCAGGCCTTGCATCCCCCGCCTGAACAGTCCCGGGAGGAAGGTCAGCTCCATCACCTGCTGGCTGTGTGTTCACAGGGCCTGGGCAGGTGGGCGGCCTGGTTGCTCCCTACCAGCAATGGTGGGCGTCCTGGTTGCTCCCTGCCAGCCTCTGGCTCCTGGTGCCAATCCCAGCTCTGGCCTTAGCTCACGCCCCACTTGGGGCAGAGTGTGGGAACCTCAGTCTGTGCACTAGCTGGTGCTGTTGGGTGTCCCAGCCCTTGCCAATGACTGAACCTGGACCTCTCTGGTTCTTGGGCATGCTGACACCTCCCATGCTTGCCCCTGGGCACACTGGCCGTGCCATCTGCTTGGCTCCCTGAAATTGACTCCGCCTGGACTCTAGAACCTGGCCCTGGCCTTGCTCTTGTGGCCTGGGCTGTGTGGGTGGCTGTGCCTCCCTGCTCCATAACAGCCCTGCCACCTGGCGCTGCCTGTGTGGACGCTTGCTGTGGCCTTGACCGACTGGCGGAGCCGCCACCCTCCCTCAGGTGGCCCTTGGGGAGCAGGTGGTTGGTGTCTCACGACCCAGGGCAGCTGGGGTGACAGGTGGAGCCGGGCCCTCCAGAGTGGGGGTCTGTGTCTTCATGCTTCCCTGGGTCTGTGCTCCGACTGGGTGCCTGGGTGCTGCCACTCGGGTAAGAGTATGTGGAGGCGTGGTCACCCGGGTGGGGCTTGTGCCTGTCACCTCGTGGGAGCCGCATTTACCCCGTGCCTACCCTGACACCCTTCCAGGAACCAACATGCTATTGTGGCTGTGGCCCAGCCTGCCCTGTCCCCCCTTCTCTGGGGAGCCTCACCCCTCCAAGCTTGGGGTCCCTTCCAGTCCCACCCCTACCCCCATGTGAATCCTGGTGGTTTCTGGGCTCAGGCCTGGGCTCCTGCTCTGTGGGAGGCTGTGGTGGGAGGCACTGGGCCTTCTGAAGAGTTCCTGACGTGGCTCCCTCTGTCCTGGCAGCATGTGGGCCCAAGCTGACCAACTCGCCCACTGTCATCGTTATGGTGGGGCTTCCGCACGGGCAAGACCTACATCTCCAAGAAGCTCACGCGCTACCTCAACTGGATCGGGGTCCCCACAAAAGGTAGGCTGGCTACCCCCCCACTCGGGACCCCCAGGAAAGGTAGGCCGGCCTGGACCCTCTGGGACGGAGCTCTCTCCTGGGTCCGCCTTAGCGCCTACCTTCCCTTCCCTTTCCTTCTTGATCGTGTTGTTGCCGCTGCTCCAGCTCTTTTCTGTGAAGCCACAGCCTGTGTGGGCCACTGGCAGTGCATACCCGAGTCAAGATACTACACGCTTGGGTGCTTTTTGGTTTGGGGCCACACCCAGCAGTGCTCTGGGCTCACTCCTGGCTCTGTGCTCAGGGGACCCTATGGGATGCCAGGGGTCAAACTTGAGGTGGCCAAAGAAAGCGCTTTACTCCTTATTAACTTTCCAGCCCTAATGTACCAAAATTAAAAATTAACTTTGACCTCGCCCTGCAGTGCTTGGGGACCCCAGGCTGGAGATGGAGTCTGGAGGCTGGAGATGGAGTCTGGAGATGGAGTCTGGAGCCCCACGCAGACCTCCTGGGCCGTGGTCTTTGTCTTTCCTTTAGATGCCCGCAGATCTAGGCTAGTCTCTTGGGCCTCAACTCCAGGGGCTGACTGCACCCCCGGCCTACCCCCCCAACAGCCTGTGGCTTCTGTGGCTTTCTGCCCACAGCTGAGTGGGGCCTTTCTCCTTTCTGGACACCGAGGGCTGAAGTCACAGTACCTTCAGCCTGTTCTCAGGCTCCAGAGCTGCCTGTGCGGCGGCTGGGGCCATGGCTACGTGAGGCTGATCTCGTCACATGTGGTGGGCAGCCACTGAGGGTCTGTGTCCATCCCCAGTTTTCAACGTGGGCGAGTACCGCCGCGAGGCCGTCAGACAATTCAGCTCCTACACCTTCTTCCGGCCTGACAACGAGGAGGCTATGAGAGTGCGAAAGTGAGGCCGGGCACGGGTGGGGGTGCGGGCGGGGGCACGGGCGGGGGCAGAGGCAGGGCACCGGTGGGGGCACGGCGGGGCACGGGCGGGGCAGGGGCCGGCGCTGCTTTAGCTCTTTGCAGCCTGAGCTGTGTGGCGGGGACAGCTGGGGCGCAGCCTCTTCCCCACCTTTCAGTTGATCATTTAGCAATGGGGTGATCCAGAGTCCCTGCTATGAGTGTATATCCTCAGGGTCCCCCCCACCCCTGCTCTGAGAGTCTTTGGGTGTGTCTGGGGCTCCCGTGGGCGTGCAGGAAGCCTGTGAGGGTCCCGGCGTCCCCTCCAGCCCCTTCTCTGTTGGCAGGCAATGTGCCCTGGGCCGCACTGAGGGACGTGAGGAGCTACCTGACGAAGGAAGGGGTCAGATTGCGGTGAGTCTGGGGCCCCGTGGGGGCTGGCATGGATGGCCTGGCCTGGGGCCCCACAGCTGCTGCAGGGGTGGCTGGGGCGGCCCCAGGTTTGGGTGGGAGCCCTACTGCTCTCTGAGACTGGACCTGGGGTCTCTCCAGGGTCCACGGCTTGTTAGTTATTGGGGGAGTTACTCCTCGTCACACCACCCCCGGCATCACAGGGTCCTGGGGGACAGTGCCAGGCTGCCTGGGGTGAGCCTACCCACAGACTCCATGGCCCTTCCTTTTCCGGACCAGGTATTTGATGCCACCAACACGACCAGGGACAGGAGACAAATGATCCTTCACTTTGCCAAAGAAACGATTTTAAGGTGAGTTGAAGCCCTGCTAGGGTCTGGGCTCCTGGAGCGGGCAGCAGCAGACAGAAGCAGAGGCCCAGGAGCCGCAGACCCCCGTCAGGGTGGTCCTTCCACCTGGCCGTGACACTTGGGGTCCTTGCAGGGGCCTTCCGGTGCTTCCCCAGGGAAAGGAGCAGATTCCAGGAGCACAGAGACTTGGGGCGGGGCCAGGGGCTTTCTGCGTTTCTGGGGCTTGCTGTGGTGCCCAGCCCAGTGGTGCAAGCACTGGGGAGACTGTAGCCCTTTGACCTTTCACACCTCCCTCGGTCCAGGTGTTCTTCATTGAGTCTGTGTGTGATGACCCCTCTGTGGTGGCCTCTAACATCATGGTGAGAACCTGCGGGGTCCCCTGTGGGTGGGAGCTGGGGGAAGGGAGACCCCGGTGAGGCCAGAGGAGAGGCCAGGCCCCTCTCCCTGCCATTGCTTGCTCTCCGCTGGCGGGTGGTTTCCTTTGGGGCGTGGGGACTGTAGATCGCGTGTCCAGTGATGCTTTGTCAGGGTGTCCTTCACAGGCTGACGAGAGGCAGGTGGTAACTGGGAGACTGGGCGGGAGGACTGTGCTGCTGGTGGTGTTGGGGCGGCCAGGACAAGGGAAAGGGCAGCGGTGTCCCTGGAGGTTGGGGCCGGCTGTGTGGGGCAGAACTCCAGGGGCTGGGGCTATTGAGGTAAATGGGGCGGCTCAGCAGCTTCCCCTTGTTCTAAAGTCTCATCACGATTCGGTCTCTATTGATTGGTCATGGACTCTCAGGCAGTAGATGCATGGGGTGTCGCCTGCTAGGGCCAGCTCCTGAGGCTGCACCCGCACCTGTGGCCGCAGGACTGAGCTCCGTTTCCGAGCTTGTTCTCCAGCATTTCTGGGAAATGCCTTCTCTTCCAGGAAGGGCAGTTGAAGTTGTGGGCTTCAGGCCAGGCCCATGGGGCTGTCCAGAGACTCATAGGAAGGAGGCGGAAGCAGCGAGTCTAAGCAGGGGCTCAGCTCAGGCTCCCGGGAAGCCCAGTGAGCACGAGTGTTTTCTCAGTGTGGTGTGAGATTCGTTCATTTCCTGCTCTGTGGCCCTGCCCGATCCAGGTGCAGCTCTGCCCTCCTGGCCTGTCCTCTGTTCCCCTGTGCTGGCTGAGCTGGGGGAGCTCGTGTGGACCTCAGCTAGCGGAAGAAAGCTCAGACATGAAGGCTCCACCTCCACCATTACCTGGCAGGCCCTGTGGTGATTAATCGCCCCCTCAGCACCCCCTCAAATCTGCCCTTAGATACCAACATCCCAGAACCTGGAGTTTCAAAGGATCGCTGTGTCTTCCCCAGAGGTCAGAGTGCAAGGCCTGTGGGGGCTCGGCAGCAGAGCGCTTGCCTTGGGTTCAGTCCCAGGCATAAACGTCAGTTTCACAAGACTGAGCTTCCGCTGAGCTAGAGCGGTGGCAGCTTGTTGCTCTGGGGCAGGGCAGGATGGGAGCCCCAGCAGCACAGCCTGACAGGGCCGTACCCCGAGTGTGGGCCCATGGAAGGACCTTGCAGCCAGAGAGGGCCAGGGCAGAGCAGGCTTGCAGGTGTGGGTGCCGTGGGTGAGGGCGCCCATGCAGAGCCCGTCCTGAACTCTGTCTTTCCTGGCTTTGTCCTTGCGGGCTGCTGCTCTCCAGGCTATGGGCAGTCTCTCTGGGGAGTGACTCAGCCCCCTCCAAGCCCCTGCCCTGGCTTTCGCTTTCTGAAATGTGCTGCCTTCCTCCCAGCCCCTCTGCTGGTAAACAGAAAGGCTGGTGACTCACGGACTCCCTTTGGCTGGCAGGAAGTGAAGCTCTCCAGCCCGGATTACCGGGATTGCAACTCCGCAGAGGCCATGGATGACTTCATGAAGAGGATCGGCTGCTATGAAGCCAGCTACCAGCCCCTGGACCCCGACAAACCACGACAGGTGATGCCTTGGCCACAGCCGCTCCGCGCCCAGGCACACTTGTCTAAGCAGTACGCTCTTGTGTGTGAGGGGGGCGAGTGCTAGGCGAGGAGGGCCTTTGCCTTGCACCTGGCTGACCTGGGTTCGATCCCCGGCATCCCGTATGGTTCCCTGAGCACTGGCAAGATAATTCCTCACCGCAGAGACCAGAGTAGCCCCCTGAGCGTCGCTGCTTGCTTACCCCCACCCACGATCCAAAATGAAACCAAATCCTGATGGTGTCTCAGTGGGGACGTTCTGGACATGGACGATGTAACTAAACATGGACGTGAAGAACCGCCCTGTGGGACCCAGCCCCAGCCTGCAGGGCCCCACCCAGACCAGGGCAGGGGGAGTTGCTTGCAGGCTCCTGTTCCCCAGATCCCAGGGGAGCACCTCAGCCCTTCCTGGACACAGGGCACTTGGCACTGCCCTGCTGTGGCGGTCAGTGGAGGACCTGATGGGGCACCTGACCGGATCTGACGGAGGAATCTGAGAGGGTCTAGGTGTGGGTTCTTACAGGATTCTGAGTAGAGGTATACTGGAGATCTGGTGAGGTTCTGACGCGGATCTGAGGAGGATTTGATGGGTTTCTGAGGGGGTCCTCATGGGGATGTTGTTGGAAATCTGAGGAAGATTTTAGATCTGGAATCTGATTAAAGGCCTGAAGGCTAAAGGAGACATTATGGGGGAAACTGGTGGGATTCTGAGGAGGATCCAAGGAAAGATCTGATGGGGGCTCTGAGGAGGAGGAGGATCTATGGGAAAGACTTGATGGAAGTTCTGAGGAGGATCTGAGGAAAGATCTGATGGAGTTTCTGAGGGAATCTGGCTGGTGCTGAGGAGGACCTGAGAAAAGATCTGATGGAGGAGTCTTCCAGATGGAGGAAGATCTGATGGAAGTTCTGATGAGTTCTGAGAACCTGAGGGAGTCTTTGGGTTCGATGTAGGATATGAGGAAAGACTTGATAGAGGTTCTGAAGGGTCTCTGAAGGTAATCTAGTGGGTTCTGAGGAGGATCTGAGGAAAGATCTGATGGGCGTTCTAAGGGGACCTTGGGGGAATCTGGTGGGTTCTGAGGAAAGACCCGATGGTGATTCTGAGGGAGATCTGAAGATAATCTAGTAGGTTCTGAGGGATCTGTGGTCTTTCCCTGTAGGGAGCTTTCGTTCATCAAGGTGATTGATGTTGGCCGGCGGTTCCTAGTGAACCGAGTGCAGGACCACATCCAGAGCCGCATTGTGTACTACCTGATGAACATCCACGTGCAGCCCCGCACCATCTACCTGTGCCGGCATGGCGAGAGCGAGCACAACCTCCAGGGCAAGATTGGGGGGAGACTCGGGCCTGTCCAGCAGAGGAAGGAAGGTAGGGAACCAGTGTGTGTGTGCTTGAATATTTCTGTGTGTCTGTGCCTGTTAGGTATCTGTGAGCGTCCCTGTATGTGTGTATCTGCCTATTATACATGGGTCTGTATGTCTCTGTGTCTATTAGGTGTGTCTGTGGCTCTGGGTCTGTCACATGTGTGTATGTCTCCATGTCTTTGCCTATATATCTGCATGTCTGTCTCATGTGTCCGTGAGTGTGTAGGGGCAGAGAGACTTTCAGACTTGGGAGGGTGTAGTTGTTGCAGGCCCCCCGTTCAGTGACCCTGGGGTTGGTGTGAGGCTGCTTCCCCAGGAGGCAGGGCTGGACTCAAAAGCGCCTCTGCCCTCACAGTTTGCAGGCGCCTGGAGCAAGTTTGTGGAGGAGCAGAACCTGAAAGATCTCAAGGTGTGGACGAGCCAGCTGAAGAGCACTATCCAGACGGCAGAGGCCCTGCGGCTGCCCTACGAGCAGTGGAAGGCACTCAACGAGATCGATGCGGTGAGCAGCGGTGGATCCGGGGCATGTGCGCCCGGAGATGTGGGCGAGTGAGTTGCGTGAATGCGGTGAGGCATGGCCTGTTGGTCACGACCACGCCAGGCTTAGAAGGTCCCTGAAGGAGTGTGGTGCTCCCACAGGGCGTTTGTGAGGAGATGACCTATGAGGAGATCCAGGCCACATATCCTGAGGAATATGCGCTGCGGAGCAGGACAAGTACTACTACCGCTACCCCACGGGCGAGGTGCGTGGGCTCCCAGGGTGGGCATGGGGCCCCTGCCATGCTGCGTGTGACTGACAGACCGTGGAGTGCTGTATGCGTCGGAGACACCTGGACGGTCTCCACTAACGGAGCTCCGGTCGGGGATCCCCTATTCCTCAGTCAGGCCCTTCCAGTCTCCCCTGGCCCTGAACCTGCATCCAGTCCAAGGAGGAGGGCTGGGAGCCTTGATTCTGGGTGACCCAAGTCAGGGTCCTTCCCTGCCTCTGGGGTGGAACTCAGAGTTCACGGCGTCTCTACGGGGCTCAGCACTCTGCAGTGCGCGGGTAACACCAACAGGGCTCTGTTCCTGTCCCTCCCGAGAGAAAACTGGTGCAGAGAGGCTCAGCCTGCCCTGCCGGGACTGGGGGTGCCTCTAGCCCCCCACCCCGATCCCCAAGCCCCAGGCAAGAGGGGAAGTGGAGATGTGACCATCCAAGGCCAGGCTGTACGGAGCTGCCAGTGTCCTGTCGGCTGTCCCCGGGCCTCTAATCCCAGCAAGGAAGTGTAGACTTGGAGCAGCCCATCAGAGTCCCCATGTGAGCCGGTGAGGGAGGCTCTGAGGCCAGCAATGTGGCAGAGGGAGACCCGTGCCCTGGATGGGAGCCCAGGCTCCTCCCCTCTGACTGCAGTGTTCCTGCCCAGGCTCCTCCTCCCTCTATGGTACTCCAGCCCCAGTGTACAGGAACTCAGGCCCCTCTGACGGGTGCTCTAGCCCCAGTGCTGACAGTCTGGTGCTTTGGGGAGGGCCCAGAGCTGGAGCTGGTAGAGTGTGGGGGGTGGCGTGTTCTGGCACTCAGGGATGGGAACAGTGTGGCCAAACTGTCCTGCTCATGTCCTGCGTCCACAGTCCTACCAGGACCTAGTGCAGCGACTGGAGCCAGTCATCATGGAGCTTGAGCGGCGTGAGAACGTGCTGGTCATCTGCCACCAGGCTGTGCTGGCGCTGCCTCCTGGCCTACTTTCTGGACAAGAGTGCAGGTATGCTGGCGGGGGGTCTCTGGTGGGGCAGGGCCAGGTGGCTAGTGGGGGTGAGGGAAGGTCACCTATGGGGGGTGAGGGCAGGTCACCCATGGGGGTGAGGGCAGGTCACCTATGGGGGTGAGGGCAGGTGACCTGTGGGGGTGAGGGCAGGTGACCTGTGGAGGTGAGGGCAGGCGACCTGTGGGGGGTGAGGGCAGGTGACCTGTGGGGGTGAGGGCAGGTGACCTGTGGGGGGTGAGGTGACCTGTGGGGGTGAGGGCAGGTGACCTGTGGGGGGTGAGGGCAGGTCGCCTATGGGGGTGAGGGCAGGTGACCTGTGGGGTGAGGGGCAGGTGACCTGTGGGGGTGAGGGCAGGTCACCTGTGGAGGTGAGGGCAGGTGACCTGTGGAGCTGGGGCAGGTGACCTGTGGGGGTGAGGGGCAGGTGACCTGTGGAGGTGAGGGCAGGTCACCTGTGGAGGTGAGGGCAGGTCACCTGTGGAGCTGGGGCAGGTGACCTGTGGGGTGAGGGAAGGTGACCTGTGGAGGTGAGGGCAGGTGACCTGTGGAGGTGAGGGCAGGTCACCTGTGGAGCTGGGGCAGGTGACCTGTGGGGTGAGGGCAGGTGACCCGTGGAGGTGAGGGCAGGTGACCTGTGGGGGTGAGGGCAGGTCACCTGTGGAGCTGGGGCAGGTGACCTGTGGAGGTGAGGGCAGGTGACCCGTGGAGGTGAGGCCAGGTCACCTGTGGAGGTGAGGGCAGGTCACCTGTGGAGGTGAGGGCAGGTCACCTGTGGAGCTGGGGCAGGTCACCTGTGGGGTGAGGGCAGGTGACCTGTGGAGGTGAGGGCAGGTGACCTGTGGAGGTGAGGGCAGGTCACCTGTGGAGCTGGGGCAGGGGTGGCCTCTGGGTCTGGGTAGGCCGAGGTCCTTCTACGGTGTGGGGGGGTCTCTGGAGCACACCCAGACCCTGACCATGTCCCCACAGAGGAGATGCCTTTCCTGAAGTGTCCGCTTCACACTGTCCTCAAACTGACCCCCGTTGCCTATGGTGAGTGGGGGGTCTGTGCCTGTGCCCGGGGTGGTGTCGGAGAGCTGGGGGACCTGTTGACGGACCCTTTGTCACTCCTGCGGGCTAGGCTGCCGTGTTGAGTCCGTCTACCTGAACGTGGGGTCGGTGAGCACCCACAGGGACAGGCCTGAGGTGAGTGCGGTGCCCTGTCCTGGGTGCCCGGGCTGCTGTGTGGGCCTGGCTTCACCCTCCCTGCTGGCCTTGGGGAAGTCCGGCCCCACCCCACCCCGGGATCTGCCTTCCTGCCGCTGCTTCCCACTGTCCCCACCTTCCTCCTCATGCTGCTGACCTGATCCAGCCTGCGGGCCCCTCGGGCTGGCTACAACACCCTCTTCGGGTCCGTGTCACCGTTTCACCTGGGCATGAGCCTTCCTGGAGTCCCATCTGCCCCGTGTGCCCTGAGTGACACTGCAGGGTAGAGGACCCCCTCCCCGTCTGTCTGCGCTCGGGTGTGGTGACCAGGTCTGAAGCGGTAGGCGGGGCTATGTTCTGGGGAGCAGAGGCGGAGGGGTGGGGTGGGACCCCAGAGGTGGGCTGGAGACGGCCTTCAGGGGTGACAGTCTCCACGGGGTGACCCCCCCCCTTACACTCCCCAGCAAGCTGCTTGACCCCAAGATTTCTGCATTAAAAACCCAGCGTCAGCCAGGAGCAGACCAGCTGGTTGATGGAAACGGGCAGGGCTGGGTGGGGCAGACAAGCCCCCTGGTTTCTGCCCAGGACTGGGGCAAGGTCATGCGGACCTCAGGGAACCCCAGACTCCAGATGGACTGTAGGGTGGATGGACAGCAGCTCTGCAGGGTCAGCTCCTCCACTGCCCTGTCCCTCCGGGGCCTCCCCACTCCGTCCCTGCAGGGGCTCCTTGTTCTCTGCCCCCTCTTTCCCTTCGCCCTTACTCTCCCCGGCAGAAGCCCCAGCCACCTCTGTTCTCCTGCTCCCTGAACAGCCCCGTTGGTTCTGTGGGCATCACCAGATAGGGACGGGCTGCAGGTCAGCAGAGCAGAGTGGAGCTGTCACCCAGGCCTGGGTGGTATCTGAGGTGGCAGGGAACGGATGGCAGAGGGAGGCGCCCTGCTGGGTTCTCTTGTCTGTTGTGGCTTATTTGCTCCCTCTCCTGTAACTGTCGCCTTCTCTCTTTTGTCTTTGTCTGGCTTAGGACGCAAAGAAGGGCCCTAACCCGCTGATGAGGCGCAATAGTGTCACCCCGCTAGCCAGCCCCGAGCCCACCAAAAAGCCTCGCATCGACAGCATGGGGAGCCCGCGGCTTCCGCCTCGGCTGCCCTGCCCACCCGCCTGTCCCGGAGGGGCCCACACAGCTGCCTGGCCACGTGCGTTCATCCTGTGCTCACCCCACGCTTATCCTTCTTCCCTCTGTGGTTTGCTCACTCCTGTAGGGAGGGTGGCCATGGAGCTGGGGTCCCCTGGAGGGTCCTCATGGCCCAGGGTGCCCTGGAGCCTCCGGGTGGGGCAGAAGGAGCAGAGTCTGGTCAACCACCTTCCAGTGCAGACTCTCTGAAGCAGTTTAGGGCATGCAGTGGACCTTTCCAGAAGGTTCCATTCAGTTCTGGTTGTGGTGCCTGTGTGGCCTGAGATCCTTTCTCAGTTCCAGGTCCATAGTGATGCCTCCTTGGTCTCTTCCTATGTCACTGTCTCCTGTTATATGGGTTAAGAGCCTTAGCGACTCAGGTCCAGGTAGGGGTAGCCTTTTTTTTCTAATTCTGCAACAGGTAGAAAACACAGGCAGACTCCACTCAGGGCATCACTCAGATCTCCCTTCAGAGCTCCCTTCAGAACTATATTCAGGACACCCCTCAGGACTCTACTTAGGGTTCTACTGAGGACTCTCAGGACTTCTATCAGGACTCTACCCAGAGCTCCCCGGGGGTTCCCCCAGGACTACTCAGGGCTCCCTTCAAGACTCCTCAGAACTCCTCTCAGGACTCCACCCAGAACTCCTCTCAGTGCTTCCCTCAGGACTCTACTCAGGGCTCCCCTCAAGAATCTCTGCAGGACTGTCCTCCAGACTCTCTTCAAGACTTCTCTCAACCCTCTACTCAGGACTCTCCTCAGGACTCTCCCAGACTCCCTTCGGGACTCCCCTCAGGACTCTCCTCAGGATTCCCCCGGACTCCCCTCAGGACTCCTCGGAGGACTCCTCCTCAGGACTCCCCCGACTCCCCTTGGGACTCTCCCTCAGTACTCTCCCTCAGGACTCTCCTCAGGGCTCCCCTCAGGACTCCCCTCAGACTCCCTTAGGACCCCCCTCAGGACTCTCCCTCAGGACTCTCCTCAGGCCCCTCCTCAGTACTCTCCTCAGGACTCCCCTCAGGACTCCCTCAGGACTCCCCTCAGAGCTCCCCTCAGGACTCCTCAGGACTCCTCGGGGACTCTCCCCGGGACTCCCTGGGACTCCCCTCGGGACTCCCCCTCAGGACTCTCCTCAGGACTCCTCTCAGGACTCCTCTCAGGACTCCTCTCAGGACTCCCCTCAGGACTCCCCTCGGGACTCCCCTCGGGACTCTCCCCAGTACTCTCCTCAGGACTCTCCCTCAGGACTCTCCTCAGGACTCCCCTCAGGACTCCCTTCAGGACTCCCCTCCAGGACTCCCCTCAGGACTCTCCTCAGACCTCCTCAGGCCTCTCCTCAGTACTCCTCAGTACTCCCCTCAGGACTCTCCTCAGGACTCGTCCCTGACTCCTCGGACTCCCCTCGACTCCCCGACTCCTCAGGACTCTCCCTCAGTACTCCTCAGGACTCCCCTCAGGACTCTCCTCAGGACTCCCCTCAGGACTCTCCTCAGGCCTCTCCTCAGTACTCTCCTCAGGACTCCCCTCAGGACTCTCCCTCAGGACTCCCCTCAGGACTCCTGTCAGGACTCCCCTCAGGACTCTCCTCAGGATTCCCCTCAGGACTCCCCTCAGGGGCTGGAGGGAGGCAGCCCAGCGGTAGGGCATTTGCCCTGCGGCGGCCCATGCCGGCCCAGGTTTGTCCCCGGCATCCCATATGGTCGCCCGAGCACCGCCAGGAGTAATTCCTGAGTGCAGAGCCAGGAGAGACCCCTGAGCATTGTCGGGTGTGACCCAAACAAAAAAAAAAAAAAAGGACTCCCTCGGACTCTCCTCAGTACTCTCCCTCAGGACTCTTCCTCAGGATTCTCCCTCAGGACTCCTCTCAGGACTCCTCTCAGGACTCCCCTCAGGACTCCCCTCAGAACTCTCCTCAGGCCTCCTCCAGTACTCTCCTCAGGACTCCCTCAGGACTCTCCTCAGGACTCCCCTCAGGACTCTCCTCAGGACTCCCCTTCCCCTCAGGACTCCCCTCAGGACTCTCCTCAGTACTCCCTCAGGACTCCCCCTCAGGACTCTCCTCAGTCCTCCTCCTCAGGTTTCAGCTCAGTAATCCTCTCAGGGTTCTATTCAGGGCTCCCTCACTGGTCACTCTGACATGAGTGGAGCTGTCCCTGGAGGGCCCCATGCAGTTGCCTGATGGATGGACTGTAGCAGCTGCTCTGCAGGGCCAGCTCGTCCACTGCCCTGTCCTTTCGGTGTTCAAAGCGCACTCCCCTCTGTGGGGCCCCTTGCCCTTGCTCTCTCTGCCTGGCATCTGTGTTGAGAACTTGATTTCCTCAAAGGCAGCCACACCTGGGCACAGATGGACACAGCAGGTCCTGGGGGCTGGGGTGCCACGAGGGCCATGGAGCCTCAGACCCCGACTGCCCTGTCCATCTCTGTCCGTCTGTGGCTTGGGGAATGGCACCCCGTGGAAGGCAGTGGAAGAGTGTTGGAGTGAGACTGGTGTCACCCCGTGTGAAGGGTCGTGTCCCAGCTGTGTGGGCTCACTGCGGCCTCCAGCTCATCCCTTTGTCTGTTATTATGAGGCAGTTAGGGTCCTTCCAGGATTCAAACGGGAGTTTTAAGCCCGAGCACCTGAAGCAGCATTCTCTGGTCAGGAGGTCTCGTGACTTGGGGGGGCCAGCTGGGAGGTCGGGGCGTCCCTGGTTCCGGGGGTGCCTGTGGCTGCACTCCACGCTCTCTCACTTCTCTCTGCAGCCTTTGCTAGGGAAGGCCTGCCTGTAAGTACCCGGCACCGGGCCGTGCTGAGGGTCAGGACCGTGGGTGGCATCGGGTGGGGGCCAGAGGGTTCGCCTCGGGAACTCAGTGCTCTGGGGCCTGTGACCGCCCCATTCGAGACTGCTTGGTGGCCTGCTGGGTGCCTGCCGCTGCTGCCACCCTTGGAGCCACCCCTCCCCAACACTGTCTTTGCTCTTCTGCTGACCCCTTCTGGGGGCCACTGGTGTCTCAGCCTCGCCCCCCACGTGCCCCTTCACTCTGAAGGGACTTCCAACCACATGCACAGTGGCTGAGAGAGGTGCTTCCTCGAGGTGGGGGCGGGCCCTGCAGCCCAGTCCTGCCCTGGGGATACCCCAGGACCCCACTCTGGGAGCTCTGTCAGGGTTCCCTGCTCCAGCTAAGCTGACCCTGTCTGCCCCTACTCTGGGGGCCCAACCCCTTGTCATAGCCTCTGTGTCCCAGGGTTTGAGGGAAGATCGCGCCAGCAGCGATGAGGCTTCGTGGGCTGAGCACATGAGACAGAAAGGGACAGTCAGTGTCCCTGCCCGGGCTGAGGGAGGGGGCAGGAAGGCAGCATCAGGGCGGTCACCACCTCTGGGCCCTGGGGGACGTCCGCTCCCCAACTCTGCACTGCCCTGGGGACCCAGACTCTAAGATGGAGGAGTCATGGTCCCATGGAGATGCTGGGAATGCTATTCTTGGGAAACAGGCCTGAGAGCCTGTTATGGTCCCCAGGGATACCGTCCTTCCCAGGACACCGTCTCCCCATGGGACACCGTCCTCCCCATGGACACTGTCCTCCCCATGGACACTGTCCTCCCCATGGACACCATCCTCCCCCAGGACACTGTCCTCCCCATGAACACTGTCCTCCCCATGAACACTGTCCTCCCCATGGACACCATCCTCCCCATGGACACCATCCTCCCCATGGATACTTTCCTCCCCCTAGAATACTGTCTTCCCCATGGATACCATCCTGCCCATGGACACTGTCCTCCCCATGGACACCGTCCTCCCCAGGACACCGGTCCTCTCCATGGACGCCATCCTCCTCATGGACACTGTCCTCCCCCTGAACACTCCTCCCCATGGACACTGTCCTCCCATGGACACTGTCCTCCCTATGGACACTGCCCTCCCTATGGACACCGCTTCTCCCCATGGACACCATCCTCCCCATGGACACCGTCCTCCCCATGGACACCATCCTTCCCATGGACACTGTCCTCCCCATGGACACCTTCCTCCCCATGGACACTGTCCTCCCATGGACACTGACCTCCCCAGGACACCGTCCTCCCCATGGACACTGTCCTCCCCATGGACACTGACCTCCCCAGGACACCGTCCTCCCCATGGACACCATCCTCCCCATGGACACCGCTCCTCCCCATGGACACTGTCCTCCCATTGACACTGACCTCCCATGGACACTGTCCTCCCCATGGACACTGTCCTCCCATGGACACTGACCTCCCCAGGACACCGTCCTCCCCATGGACACCGTCCTCCCCATGGACACTGTCCTCCCATGGACACTGTCCTCCCATGGACACTGACCTCCCATGGACACTGACCTCCCCAGGACGCCGTCTTTCCCGTGTACAATGTTCTCCCTGGGACACTGTCCTCCCCAGAAGACTGTCTCCCCATGGACACCATCCTCCCTGGGACACTCCTCCAGGCCTCCTGCACCCTGGATTTTGCGTTTCACACACCCTCTGAAAGCACTAAAGCTGTTTTGTTTTTCTTTCCATCTGCCTCTGCCTTCCCCTCGTACGCAAGGCGAACTGTCTGTCACTTTTTCTCAAAGTTCTCTCCTTACTGAGCGGACAGGTAAATGCTCTGTGCATGCCGCCTGCCTGCCCCGTGGGGCCACTGCGCCTGGTGTTCTGTCTGTGTGTCCTGCTTGTGGGAGTCACAGACGCCCCCTCACAGGCCTCGTGGGTGTTGCAGACCCCCCTCACAGGCCTCATGGGTGTCACACAGACGCCCCTCACAGGCCTCATGGGTGTCACACAGACGCCCCCACAGGCCTCGCGTGGGTGTCACACAGACGCCCCCACAGGCCTCGTGTCACACAGACGCCCCCCCACAGGCCTCATGGGTGTCACACAGACGCCCCACAGGCCTCGTGGGTGTCACACAGACGCCCCCCACAGGCCTCGTGGGTATCACACAGACGCCCCTCACAGGCCTCATGGGGTGTCACACAGACGCCCCCCACAGGCCTCGTGGGTGTCACACAGACGCCCCCACAGGCCTCGTGGGTGTCACACAGACGCCCCCCACAGGCCTCGTGGGTGTCACACAGACGCCCCCACAGGCCTCGTGGGTGTCACACAGACGCCCCCACAGGCCTCGTGGGTGTCACACAGACGCCCCACAGGCCTCGTGGGTGTCACACAGACGCCCCTACAGGCCCTCGTGGGTGTCACACAGACGCCCCCCACAGGCCTCGTGGGTGTCACACAGACGCCCCCCCACAGGCCTCGTGGGTGTCACACAGACGCCCCCACAGGCCTCGTGGGTGTCACACAGACGCCCCCCACAGGCCTCGTGGGTGTCACACAGACGCCCCTCACAGGCCTCGTGGGTGTCACACAGACGCCCCTCACAGGCCTCGTGGGTGTCACACAGACGCCCCCACAGGCCTCGTGGGTGTCACACAGACGCCCCCCACAGGCCTCGTGGGTGTCACACAGACGCCCTCACAGGCCTCGTGGGTGTTGCAGACACCCCCCAGACCTTGTGGGTATCACACACGCCCCTCACAGGCCTTGTGGGTATCACAAGATGCTCCTCAGCTGGGTTTGCTCTTGGCTCCTCTGCTTATGTCTTTGGGATCCCAAGAGGCCCCAAGTGATGAGGACCATTGCTGGGAGGGGTTGGGGCACCCTCAGTGCAACCCCCTGCTGGCCAGGTAGCAGGGCAGGGAAAGAGGTGGCCGCCACACCTGGGAATCATCTTTAGGAGTTTGCTTGGCAGCCCCGGCTGCAGCCGCCAGGGATTAGAAGTGGGCAGAGAGGCCATGCTGCGTGTGCCGTGTTCTTGCTGTCCTGGAGTCAGACTTTGCTCGGCCTGAGCTGGAACGGTCCAGCTGCTGCCTTAGCCGGCCGTGGCCAGTGAGAGCCAGGACTGCAGGCTGAAGCTCTTGGCACCCCAGAACAGGTTTCACCCATGAGAGCTGCTGCAGATGTTGGGGCCCCAAGGAGGTGCACCGTGCTGTCTGTGTAGGGGCCAGTGTGGGCCAAAGGGGGTCTTGTTGCCTGGGTCCATGTTTTCTTTGGAGGCCTCATCCACAGAAACTCACCGCTGCCCTTTTCTCTCCCGTAAACAGAACCTGAAGGACGCCCAGAGCAGCGGCTCCTCCTGGCCTCACTGAGCGGCCTCCCTGGCCGGCCCGCTCCTGCCTGCTTCGCTGCTGCTCCACCTCATGCCCATCCCTGCTCCTCTGCAGCGGGCCGCTGCCTGAAGACTACCTGTGGCCTGGAGAGATGCTGCCCATGGCAGCTCCATGGGACGGAAACTCCGCAACCTTGCCCACCTGTGCCCTTGATGGTGCCCGCAGGGTCCTGGTGCTCCCAGCTACTCCCTTGCGGAGGGCCTCACTGTCCTCCATGAGGTGGGGCTGGACTTAGGTAGCGGAGGAAGCCAGAGCACCCCCCTGGACGGCCTGGTAGTCTCCGAGTCTGTGATCGGGGCATTCTCAGCTGGACGATGCATTCAGGGAAGTCGGGTTTGGGTGCTTGTGCCGGCCGCCCGGGAGCGGCTTGGTGGCAGAGCCTGGTATCCAGTCCCTGCAGTGCCCTGGATGCACCGCTCAGCTTCTGCATCTCCAGGAACTGTCTGCTGTGTCCTGCCTTACCCGGAACCCACCACCCCTGTGCCTGGACCTGGCTAGGGCACTTGCTTTTGCACATTTTTAGGGTATAAAGTGTGGGCTGGGAGGGGTGTGATGCCCCCGGTACAGCCTGCAAGGAGCGTGTGCAGTTCCAGGAGAGCAGGTGCCCATGGGCATGGGTTGATCTGGCCGGGCCAGGCTGCGCCAGCAGAGTCTGTCTCCACGGCCCGCTCAGCTCTGCTGTCCTGCAGGTGTGAGCTGCAGGGTGCTGGCGCCTGCGGCTGGTTCCCCGCCTTCACCGTTGGCCTGTGGTTCTATGTCCCTGTGCGCCTGCATCCTTCCAGCTTCAGGCCTGTCCTGGGAGGTTTGGCCGCAGCTGGAGGGATCCCTGTGGGATACCCAGCTGGCACCCGGCGCCCCTCCCGGGCTGTCTGCTGCTGGGCAAATAGCTGAGCTCTGGCCCAGTGGGGAAGGGTGCCGAGCCTTGGTGGGCTGCCAGTGGGGCCCTTCCTGTGCGACAGACTTGGCTCATGGCTGTCCCTCCCTCTGGGGTCTCATCTCTGTGCACGTGTCAGTACATGTGTGCGCACTCAGTATGTGTTCTGCATGTGCTCGTAAGAGCTCACATGTCAGTGAATGTATGAGTGTGAGTGCATAGGCCTGTGCAAATGCATATCTGCACACATGTATGAGAACACGCATGTATGTGATTGTACATGTGCCAGCATTCACATGCATGTGCACATGTGTGAGTGTCTGTGCACACATGTATGTGCAAATGTGTGGGTGCCCCATGTGGTCAGTAGTTGCCCAAGGCTACGGCCCCGCTCGTCCTTGTGCTCCCCGACCCCTAGTACACGGGCTTAGCGCAGCCCCCTTGGCTTGGGGAGGCCTTGGCGAGGATCCAGGTGAGTGGAGAGACTTTCCCCAGCCAGGACATGATGGGCCCATGGGGGTGGGGGCGTGGCCACTCTGACTACTACAAGCCCCCAGGCCTTTGGGGCCCGGAAACGACCTGCTGAGCTCATGATCAGTGTACCCTGGGTCGGCCGTCTGCACTGACCGCAGCAGTCTCCCGTTTGGGGGAGGGATGACTGAAGCGCACAGACGCTTGCCTTTGTAAAACTTGAAATTTATTTTTGTATGACTTTGATAGCAGATGTGCTATTTATTTATTTAAGATGTAGCTGGGGCCGCAGGTAGGGGACTGTGCAGGCGGGCGGTCTCGGCCTGGGGCCTGAACGTTGGACTGAGGCTGCCGCTGTGTTTCCTTGCGGGTCCAATAAGTCCATTGTTCACAACAAACTGCCGACCTTCCGATGGGGCTGCCTTCCAGAAACGTTTATTCTGCAGCTGCCAATGCAATAAAATGCCCGGTTGGAATACCCCTGATGAAGCTTGTCTCGACTCTTCCTGGAGCTGAGGGTCTGCAGACAAGAGAAGGTTTGTTTTTTTTTACTTTTTTACGTTCACACCCGGCATGCTCAGGAAGTGCTCGGGGGACCATATGGGATGCCGGGGATTGAACCCAGGTCAGCCGCATGCCAGGCAAACGCCCTGCCTGCTGTGCTATCGCTCTGGCTCCGGCCCCTCTGCTCTTAACTGGAGTACCCACCTGACCAGGCTTGCCTTTGCACGAGTGCAGAGGGGAGGGCACAGCCAGCCTCAGGCAGCAGTGGACAGTTCCAGGAAGACTGCACCCCTTCTTGCTTGACCTGGGGAGCATACCGGGCGCTGCAGAGTGACCTCGCCTGGCCTGGCCAGGACCCCCCCGCCTCCTCCATCCTGGCCACATGTGAGTGTGGAGTATGGAGGTCTTCCAGGTCTTCCAGCTTCTGGACCAAGATGTTCTGGTGAGCCCCAAGAGGACGTGAGACACTGCTCAGCCAGGGCAGGGCCAGACCCTACAGCGGTGGTGAGGGGTCACCGGAGTGAGTGCCGTGTGGGGTTGCTGTCTCTGGGCAGGGAAAGCAGTCAAGGACCTGCCATCGCCGCTGCCAGGTGCTCGCCCCAGGGAACTGTGGCCATGACAAGTTGTCTGCAGTTGGGCTAGGCAGGGTGTTAGCACTGGGATGGGGCGGTGGTTAGGGTCATTGGCGGTTAGAAGGGGCCACCCTGCTGGGGTCTGGGAGCTCCCAGGTGCTACTCAGATTCTGCCTTGAGTTTCACCAGTTCTCCAAGACTGGAGACAGAGCTTGAGCCGAAGGAGAAATGGCAAGGAGGGGGCTGGGCTCGGGAAAGGTGACCTATCGGCCTGGCTGGACCCTGGGATGGGGCCACCTGATACTCGAGGCCCCCCTCAGCCGCTCCCCCTCGCCTCCAGCTGCTTTTATCTCCCTTTGGCCTTGGCCTCTGAGCTTCCTGCTTCCCGGTCCGCGTAGCTGAGAGTATTGGGATCAATAGTAGCCTTGCGCCCATCAGCCCTATTGACCTAAGCGTGAAGACAGTTCGCAGGCCTGGGTGCCCGCCTGGGGTGTGGCGCAAGGTCCCCAACCCCATCCAGCGCCCCAGCCCCAGGTGGAGCTGCCTCAAGACCGACCATGTACAGAAGCAGATGCCTGGTTGATCAAGTGTTGTTGGGGGCCCGGCCACTGCTCCAGTCCTCTGCCCCCAGCCCCAGATATACCCTATATGGCTGGGAGTGGGCCTCTCCGTCCAGCACAAGCATTGCTTCCGTGAGGCCCCGGGTGCTGACCTCTGGCACTGCAAAACAATCTTCTGAAGCTATTTAAAAAGTAAACAAAGTACCTAAGTTTTGGATGAATGAAGAGCAAGCTTGAAAGCAATTAAAGCAAAAACAACGACAAAGGAAATACCAAGATTCCTCTGAGAAAATATTTAACTTCTTAAAACCCAGGAGGTGGGGGCAAAAGAAAACAATTTGTGGCAATTTTGCGACCCTCCCCCATTATCCTACAATCCAAATGGGAGCCACATTCTGGGCCAGGAGCTATGCCACTGCGCAAGTGTGCAGCTGTGTTTGGGGGGGTGGGGGTGCGCAGCTGAGCTTGCCCGACAGCTGAGCCAGGGGCCACCTGACCACACTGCTGCTCGTTCTGGCGCAGGGGCACGTGCACCCGAGTTCTAGGGCTCTTCTGGGGCCTGGAAGATGCTGGGTCTCCTACAAGGGGCTGTGTCCACAGGGAGACCCCAAGGCTCATGGCACTGTGCCCAGAGTTTGGGCAGAGCCAAGGACTGACTCTACTTCCACGCCCGACTGCGACTGTAGCCCACCCCCCGCCTGCCCCCCAGGAAGGCCGAGGCGCAGATCCGCACCTGGGACCTGCAGGCCTGGTGGGCGCGTGGGGGGGCGGCGTGGCTGCTCCAGGTGCATCCTGGTTTGTGATGGGGGATTTACAGATGAATGTTTTCAGGTCCTCTGGGCCCGATGAGGGCCTGGCGTGATGTGATCGGAAGCAGTAACGCTGCCTGGCTGCGACCCTGACCGACACAGGGAGCTTCTTAGAAATGGGGCTGCAGAGAACTGAGTTCCGGGGACCTCGGGGAGCAGGGTCTGTGAGTCCTGAGGAGGACGTGGCAAGGCTGGGGGGTTCTGGGGGGTGGGAGGGCGAGTTCAAGTGTTATACTGTGTGAAAGGCCTCAACACAGGAGAGGCACAGCCCAGCAGGGACCAGCCCCCAGGAGATGGACACTCTGCTGGACCTCCTTGCTGGAGTCCACACGGGTGCTCAGGCTCTGTGGGATGGGCCTCCCGCCTTCCACAGTTCTTTTTTTTTTAAAATATTTTATTATATCACCGTGAGATATACACTTACAAAGATGTTCATAAGATGTTCATATTTGGGTTTCCCGCCATACAGTGTTCCAGCACCCATCCCTCCACCAGTGCCCATCTCCCACCACCAATGTCCCCGATTCCCTCCCCCCTCCCTAGCCTGCCTCCATGGCAGGTTCTTTATTTCTTTCCCTTTCTCTCTATCTCTTTCTCTTTTCCTTCCCTTCCACATTGTGGATTACAGTACATACATTAAAAAGGTTCTCATGTGTATCTTTTGCCTGTATGTAATGCTCAGTTCTAGGTTCTTCCACAGTTCTGTGTGTCTTGGTAAGGTCGGACTTTCTGTTGGGTGAAAGCTTAGAGGGAGAAAAGAGTGTTGTACGCTGAGAAAGCACCAATGTCCTTCATTGGCCGGGGCCGGCCTTGGCGTGGCATGGTGACTTGCCTGGCACAGCGTGGCTCAAAAGATGAACAAAGGGCTTTTCTTCCTGGGCAACGCAGGGCAATGGCCCAACCACCGGCCTTGCCTGCTAACTGCCTGCCAGCTGCCTGTGGCATGCTGGGCTTCCGGGAGATGGAGCAGGGGGACGCACCAGCTTGGTCAAGAGTTCAGCAGGGTTGGTCTGTTCTCTGCTGCAGGCAACTTGCCTGACCCGCGCCGCACGCCCCTTGTTCATGAAATGGAGGGATTCTGAGAGCTCACTAGCTGGACAGGGAGGATGGGAACAAACAGCCCCAGAGCGAGACAGCACGTGGTGCGGTGAGCACAGAGCACGTGCCAGATGGGACCTAATCTCCCAGCTCCCGGCTGACTCCTGCCTTTGTGCTCAGGGCTCGCCTCCTGGCTCTGGGCTCAGGACTTACCCCAAACCTTAGAGAAAGACGCCCAGGTAGCAGGGGTGCTGGGCGTAGCCAGGGTCCTGCTGGCAGGTGAAATTCAGCATGGTGCTCTGGGGGACCCTCTGGGGCATGAGATCTAGGTCTGAA
Organism: Cryptotis parvus; assembly: GCA_021461705.1. NCBI lineage: Eukaryota > Metazoa > Chordata > Mammalia > Eulipotyphla > Soricidae > Cryptotis > Cryptotis parvus. The sequence continues at coordinate 116,866 of JAJIBD010005167.1, read as the reverse complement.
AACTTCCCGGGGCTGGGAGGTAGCAGGGAACTTCTCCACGAAGAACCTCAACTGACTGGAAAGAGCCTACTCGGTCTGGCTGACTGTGCTGGGCAGGACAGAAGCTTCCTCTTAAAGGGGACTGTCTGTCCACTGCCCCTCTCCCGGCTCCGCTGCAGCCTGCCTGTTTCTGGAAGCTGGGTGGGGCCCGGGTCACGGGGACAGTGTCACCTGCAGCCGTGTTGCCTGTCAAGCAGCTTAGAGGACTTTAAATTGGATGACACTGCCTGAGGCTTTTGCTATCCAGGCGATTCTGAAGGAGAGCAGAGAGCAGGTATGTCCCAGGACACACGTTCTCCTTGGTCTAGATTCCCTTTCTGTTTTGCTTTTTTGGGTCACACCTGATGATGCTCAGGGTTTCCTCCTGCCTCTGCACTCAGGAATTATTCCTGGTGGTGCTCGGGGAACCATATGGGATGCTGGGGATCGAACCCGGGTCAGCTGTGTGCAAGGCAAAAGCCTTCCCGGCTGTACTATGGTCTGGCCCCTGGTCTAGATTCTAGACAATGGCTGTGCAGTGTCTGGAGTTTTATTTTTTGTTTCCCCTTTGTTCACACACTGTGGTTTGCAACAATGTTTATGATAATTTGTTACAGGTATTTTATATTCCAACCCCAATCTCTCCATTTTCCCAACTGCCACTCAGGCCTGCCCCTGTAGCAGACCTACAATCACTTGATCACTTGATCACTTGACATCCCGTTATTGGTCGATTTGCTCGAGCAGGCACCAGTAACATTTCCATTGGACCCTATCACGTGCCAGTGTAGCCCAATGCATCGGGTTGCTTCAGGAATATGAAGAGCCTCAAACCGTCTCGCTCAGGGTCTTGACAAGGAAGTCTGACCATCTTGTAGGTGGGCGGCCACGTGACCTTTTGACATCCCGTGGGATCCAGTCGATAACAGCTCTAGTCCAGCGGTCGCCTCCAAATCGCATTACATGTCCAGCCCATCTGATTTTCGACCCACAGTAATTAACTTTATATTGCTTGTTACCACAGAGTGGCTAATGGAATGATCAAACAATATTTCCACAGAAGAAAATTTGTAAGAATTGTGTCTCACAATGGGAACAGCGAGTCCTTGTCCTCGGGTTTATTGAGCGGTTGTTGCAGGTGAAGCGCCTGTGTAGATGTCTGTTAATCAAGATTGGTCAGCTTCTGGGGCCGGAGCGATAGCACAGCGGGTAGGGTGTTTGCCTTGCATGTGGCCAACCTGGGTTCGATCCCTGGTATCCCATATGGTCCCCTGAGCACCGCCAGGAGTGATTCCTGAGTGAAGAGGCAGGATTAACCCCTGCCGGGTGTGACCAAGCCAAAAAAAAAAAAGATTGGTCGGCTTCTGCATTACACCGCATCCAATGTGGTGTGCTCTGACCAGGATAGCAGCGCCGGAGAGCTCGGGATGTTGCTACAGAAAATCCAGAATATTTAACTGGGCAGTCCTGCTGGAGGCATGGAGGAGGCTCTGCGGTGGGAGCTGGCTGGGGGGGGTGTCTCAGCCGGGAACAGGTGTCCAAGAAATTGTTGTGGCTACCTGATCTCTTTCTCATTTATTTCTGAGTCTCTGGAACAGGGCTACCAACCCTGAGCTTCCATGGTATGAGCTTAGGCAATAGAACATGGGCATGTCCATAGAGTGGATGGAGTTTTTGTCAAGTTCGTTTCTCTGAGAATAACAATATGAGAATGAGCCGCTCTTTATTTCCTGTTGGTGAATAAGGGCTATTTACTCACAGTGGGGAAGGTGCTTCCCTTGCATGCAGCCAACCCAGGTTCAGTCCTTGGCACCACATATGGTGGCCTGAGCCTCACCAGAAGATTCCTGACACAGAGCCCAGAGTCAGCCCTACGCTTTGCTGGACGTGGCCTCCAATCTGGGGAAAACACTGTTTTCCATGTGGAAGTGACTTCCCACACTTGCAGGGGAGCCAGTGGCTGCTCTCAGGTGAGACTGTGGGCCTGAGTTTGTTCATGAGAATCCTGGGTACAGTGGGCTTGTTCCCGCCCCGACTGGGTGGAGTCGGGTGTTCCGGCTGCCAGCGAAGGAGAGGCTCTGGGTTGCTTCCTGCTCTGCAACCCCTCGGGATGTTCAGATTCGTGTCTGTGACAGCAGTGTAAGCTTGGGGAAGGCGACTCTGAGGGGGTCACAGCTTTGGTTGGGCAAATGCAAATTTTAGCTCCTATGTGAGATGTTTGACAGAATTGGATGGTGGCTTTAAAGGGATCGCTTACTCACTGTTTATTTTAAAGCTCAGGGATGAATCAGGATATCGAGGGTGCCTGATGTGAGTTTGCAGTTGCCTAAACGGGCCTTCACGCAAACGTTCATTTTATTCAGACTCATGGGCTGATTTTGCGACTCTGTAATGGGCTATTAGTAGGATGCAAAGTTCCGTCCTGGGTCCCCTGCTCTGGCCTCTGTCCATTCAGTCTCATGATGGCCAGTTCAGGTTATTGCTCCAAGGAGAGGTTAGGGGAGGGACCCCCTTTCCCGCCCCTGCACCCGCTCTACATCACCTCCACAGCACTTTTCTGATCTCACCATCCACGGCAGTTCCTGATGTCCCTGTTTAGATGGAGCCCTGATTCTGGCTCGGGAGCCCCAACTGTGAGGGTCTGTCTGCGGCGTTGCTGAGTTACACAGGGGTTTCACCAAAGGGTTCATCCTCTGAGTCCCCAGCTGCGGGCCTAATCCCTGGCATGTTTGGGGTGAGAAATAATCACTCTTAGATCAAAGGAGAAAGGCAGGAGGGAATGGGGGACCTGGTCCTCAGGAGTCCAGCTGGTCCCGGTGGGAGTCGTTCATCTCACCTGGCCATGAGCTCAAGCCTTGACCTTTGCCCTCCTGCCTCTACCCCGCCCTTAGCCCTGGTTCCCTAGCCCATGGGCCACATACCCTGCACAGGTAACAGCAGGTCGCACCCAGGCATGGGTAGGGATTGAGGGACAGACTTTGACATCCAGATTCTAGATGTTTCCAGGCTACTGAAGGCTCTGAGAGGGAGTGTCACTCTCTGGAGACCTCAGTTGGGGGTGAGCTGAGGGGGTGACCGGGAGAAACCGAGAGGAAAACGGCCCCCTAGATAGCCCATCAGATCACCTGGTGTGAGCGAGGTGGCCAGTGGGGGCCTGCATCATCCTGAGCTCTGTGGAAAATAAAAGGAAAGTGTTCACTGTGGCAGTGCCCATGGGAGCTGCCGCAGGAATTTGGCATTTTGTTCTCTTCCTCCCTCTCTCTCTTGCCCCTCTCTCTCTCTCTCTCATTTTTTAAAATTTTGGTTTTTTAAATTTAACTATTTAAGAACTATGACTTACAGATCATCGATAGTTGTGTTTTAGGCATATAATATTTCAACACCAAGCCCACCGGTGTCAGCTTCCCTCCCCCAGTGTCCCTCCCCCACCCCAGCCCGGTCCCATCCCGCCTGTCACCTCGACAGACGCATGACACAGTTTCAGGGTTGCGCTTAGCTCTGGTGTTTTCAGTGTTGCTGAGTCTGTGTTTGGGACATGTGGCTACACCCTCACCCCGTCACCAGGATAACTAGAGCCCTGATGCCTGTTCTCCCATGACCTCCTGTTCTCTCCCTCCCCATTCATCGCTTCCTTCTCTGTCCTTCTCTCCACACACTGGGCCCGGGGGGTCTTTTTATGTCCCTTTACTACAGTACATTTCTCATCTAGTACTGTATAGTCTACAGTAAGTGTGTTCTCTCTCTGTCTTGCTCTCTGTCTCTCTCTGTCTCTCTCTCCGTCTCTCTCTGTCTCTGTCTCCCCCTCTCTCTCATGGGTGGTGAGTGGAGGGGCCCCCTGGGTGGTGTCCAGGCCCCAGGACTGCTCCTGAGCCTGCTCAGCCCAGAGGGTGAGTCTGAAGGTCTTAACGTCCTGTCTTGCTGGTGCAGAGCCCTACCAGGCAGTTCCCTGGGCCCACGTGGGGCCGGGGCCTGAACTGTTGGCTTTGAGGTCTTGCTCATCCTACCCCCATCTGGGCCTCCTCAGTCCTGATTTAAGCCTCTAGTCTCTGCGATTCTGAGTTTCCCAGGAACAGCCCTCCTGAGAGCCATTCCCTTGAGCATTGCTGGTAGTATTCCTGAGTGCAGTCAGGAGTAACACCTGAGGGACCGGAGCGATAGCACAGTGGGGAGGGCGTTTGCCTTGCACGCGCCCAACCTGGGTTCAATCTCCGGCATTCCATATGGTCCCCTGAGCATGGCCAGGAGCCAAGAGCCAGGAGTAACCCCTGAGCATTGTCGGGTGACCCAAAAAGAAAAAAAGTAACACCTGAGCATCACTGGTGTGACACAAAAAGAAAGAAAGAAGGAAGGAAGGGAGGGAAGATGGAGGGGAGGAGGAGAGAGGAGGGAGGAGGCTGAGGGCCATTCAGAGAGGTCCAGTGCAGGGGGTTGGGACAGGTGCGGATGGTGCCTTCTGCACGGACGCCCCTAATTCGTCACCTGTTGAATTCTAGAGTAGCAGTGAACAGCGGGGCCTGTGCTCCTGGCCCTGCTCTCTGGGAGCTCCAGCCTCAGCTCCTGAGCACGGCCCTGTGGACCCTCCTCAGCTGTCTGAGTGCATCTACTGGATGTCCCCAGTCCCTGCTCCTTCCTGCTGCCCGTCCTGCTGGGTTTCTCCCTGACCAGGTTCCTCAGCACTTTGGATAGTCTGGTGGCCTCACCAGCTCGTCTCTGCCCTTCCATCCTGGCCATTCCCAGGGCCCCGTGCCTGAATAGCCGTCCCAGCCAGCTTCCATGGAAGCCTCCTCTGCAGGAAGGATGTGGTCCAGGAATGTGGGGTCTCCTGGAGACAGCTCCAGCCGGGGACACTTGCGCAGGCCAGCTACGCTCCCTCGGATCTGCCCATGACAGGGGCTTTGCTCCAGTGCCCTGGTCCCCCTGTAAACGGGCTGGAATCAGGGGACAGTGAGACTTCCCAGTCCTTCTGAGGCTGTCCAGAACTGCCCGCTGCTAGCATACACGACACGCAAGGGACTCTTGCCATGCTCCGCTTAGGACCTGAGAGTGGACAGCTGTCCTGGTCATGCACACCCGTGTGTGTGCCCTTATGTGTGTGTGCTCGTGTGTATTTGTGCCCATGTGTACCCATATGTGTATGTGTGGTCCCCTCCCCACCATGGTATGGGGCAAATCCATCTTCACTGAAGCCCCATTCAGCCATATTCAAGGAAGAGGCCTGGTGACAGCCCTACTGCACTGTCCAGATGCTCAGACATGGGTTTGAAGGGCCCTGGCCTGGGTTAGGACAAACTGTAGCTGTGCCTCGGTCCTGGCGTCCAGCTGGAGGGAGATATGGCATGTGCAGTGGGGTCAGAAGTGCCTCCCTGCCTTAGCGTCCCCATTGCAGGACAGTTTGCTGGCCTGTCTGGATCAGGTTGACAGCTGGCACCCAGGGGTCCAGAATGCCCTCACACAAGGGCCGAGGAGAGCCCAGTGTGTCCCAGGGCAGTCGTGGCCACTATGCACTGCAGTTGGGCAGTGGAGCTGGGGTGGTCAGGTGGGTATGAATGCAGTTGGGTGTGTGGTCAGGCCCGGTGCAGCTGGGGTGGGTGTGTGGTTGGGCCGGGTGCAGGCTGGGTCGGGCATAGACGGGCCAGGCATGGTTTTGAGCAGAGACTTGTTGCCTCCAAGACCCTCTGCACCCTGACCTCACTGGCCTTTTGGAGCACAGCACTGGCCCCTGAGCTCCTAGAGGGAGGCGCTCCTGGGAAGGAGACATGGGCCTGGGGGCAATGGGGGCGTGGTTGGCAGCAGAGGACAGGCAGACCTACTGGTCCAGGGGCCCCACTGCAGTGCAGCTTCTTGGGTGCCAGGACAGAGATGCTGCGGGGCGGGGGTTGTCCTTGCTGCCCCCTATTCCAGGCCCCGCCAGAGCTTGTCAAGGATGGGGACAGCAGTCCAGGCTAGCCCAGACGGAGCCTTTGCCATCCACCTTGTGGAAGTGGAGAGAAGCCTGTGCCCAGCTCACTTCCTGCCTGTGCCAGGCCAGGCCTATGTCCTCAGCTCACCCCAGTCAGCTTCCGGTCAGTGAGGGTTGCAGAGACGAGAGATGGTCAGGGACACAGTGCAGGACCCATCCTGGTCACCTGCCAGTACCCCAGCCAGCAGCTAGCTGGGCAGTGACAAGAGTAGACAGCTCTGGGTGGTGGCTCCCCTGGCCTGTGCGCCTTGTAGGTGATTTCCTGTGCCCTTACCAGCTCTGACAGGAGCAGAAAGAGGTGAGGTTGCCCACTCCTGAGGCCTCTTTTCTTGTTTTGTTTTGGTGGGTGGTCACTCAGTGGGGCTCAGGGGCTTCTCCCAGGGATGTGAGTCTCTAAGAGGCCATGGGGCATTGATCCTTTACAAGGACATGCGTCTCTAATAGGCCATGGGGCATTGATCCTTTAGGGAGTCGGTGCTCAGTAGTTTACGGAGCAGCCAAGTGAGAATATTTCAGGTGCTCAAGCTAAGGAGAGTTGCCAAGTTATCACAAGTGCATGTGGAGAGCTGACAGGTTATCACATGTGCACGTGGAGAGCTGACAGGTTATCACAGGTGCACACAGAGAGCTGACAGGTCATCACAGGTGCACAGGGAGAGCTGACAGCTTATCACAGGTGCACATGGAGAGCTGACAGGTTATCACAGGTGCACGTGGAGAGCTGATAGGTTTATCACAGGTGCACGCGGAGAGCTGACAGGTTATCACAGGTGCACATGGAGAGCTGACAGGTTTATCACAGGTGCACACAGAAAGCTGACAGGTTATCACAGGTGCACATGGAGAACTGACAGGTTATCACAGGTGTACACAGAGCTGACAGGTTATCACAAGTGCACACGAAGAGCTGACAGGTTATCACAGGCACATGTGGAGAGCTGACAGGTTAACACAGGTACACGCAGAGAGCTGACAGCTTATCACAGGTACACGCGGAGAGCTGACAGCTTATCACAGGTGCACACGGAGAGCTGACAGCTTATCACAGGTGCACATGGAGGGCTGACAGCTTATCACAAGTGCACAAGGAGGGCTGACAGCTTATCACAGGTGCACAAGGAGGGCTGACAGCTTATCACAGGTGCATACTGAAAGCTGACAGCTTATCACAGGTGCATTAGACGAGCTTATCCAGGTGCATACATACATCCTTTGTCTTCTACCTTCTCCTCCATCCAGGCCCATCTCTATACCCAGCATCTGTGTCCATCTTCCTCTGCTCATCATCCACTCATCCATCCATCTCTTCTGGTTCCATCTCTGTGTCCATCCGCCCATCTCATCTGTGTCCATCCATCCATCCCCCATCCATCCTCTCCCGCTCCTCCCTCCTTGTCCATCCTCTGATGCTTGAGTCAGACTGTGCTCAGTGGACACTGCCCATCAGCCCCTTCCCCAATGCTAATGCCCATTTAGGGCAATGAGACAAACCTTACAGACAACTCTCAGGAGTGGGTGAGAGATGACCGTGGGGGCTCGAGACAGTTCCAAGGTATGGCACTTGCACCCCGTGGGAGCCAGAGACTCCACGTGTGCCCTGGGCCTCGTGCCTTGGTCTCCTTAGCACCAGGATGCGGAGCTGCTCTTGGGTAATGGGCTGAAGGCGGGTCAGCAAGGGATAAGTGTGGGGAACCCAGGGACACTGACTATGCCCAGTTTACCCCTAGTCCACGTCCAGGATGACATCACAGCGTCATATATGAGGTAATATCCCAGACAGGGCCTGCCTCAGTTTACCCTGCCCTGTTCCTGCTAACAAGTTGCTCTCCTCTGCAGTTAGCATCCTGGTCTGCAGGACCCCTTCCCTCCCGGGGTCCCTGCCACTACCAGCAGAGGCCCGAGCCCCTGTGCTGGCCCTCAGAGCCCAGCCAGTGTTTGCCCGTGAGTGAACACACCTTGCTGCTGGGCGGGCTCCTGGGGCAGCAGGAGAGCGCCCTGCCCTGCCTGTCCATCCGTCAGGGTCCCAGCCCAGCAGGAGGGAGACGGGCACCCTGCCAGACAGATGCCAGAGCTCTCTCCTTGCTCTAGAAACCAGCCTCTCCTCTCCTGGAAACCGTGAGGGTGGGATGCTGGAAGCTTAGCCTCAAGGTCTCTGCAGCCAGCCTGGTCCCAGTTTCTAAAAATGTGCTGGGTTATATAACCCAGCAAGGATGGAAAAGTACCGGCTGGAGTGGCGGGGGCCGCGCCTGCAGCTGATTCACTGGAGCCGGCGCTTAATTAAGATGCGTCTTGCGTAGCCACATAGAGCCCATTCACTCGTGGGGCTACCTCATAGCAGGCGGGCGGGATGTCCCTGGTGACGAGTGATGAGGCTGTTCTGGCACTGCAGGATTCTGCTCCCCTGAAGTGCTGGGGCTGTTCGCCCACTTCAGCCAGCCTGCCAGTGGCGGCCCGTGAGTAATACTCAGGCAGGCAGCCATGGTGTGTGCCAGCTGCCCAGGGAGCACGAACACGCGCAGGTAGCTCTGGGCACACGGTCATCTTCCCGACACACGAGCACCAGCCCCAGTTTGAAACAGAGGGCTGGTGACACAGTTTAGAGGCGGCACCCAGAACCCGAACTGCCGTCTTCCTGGGGCCCCCAGGGACTATGGTCTCATGTGGCCAGGCTGTGGATATGGGAGCATGGACTTAGTCTCCTGTGGTCGGGCTGTGGAGACTGTGGGACTGTAGTCTCCTGTGATCGGGCTGTGGAGACTGTGGGACTGTAGTCTCCTGTGATCGGGCTGTGGAGACTGTGGGACTGTAGTCTCCTGTGATCGGGCTGTGGAGACTGTGGGACTGTAGTCTCCTGTGATCGGGCTGTGGAGACTGTGGGACTGTAGTCTCCTGTGATCGGGCTGTGGAGACTGTGGGACTGTAGTCTCCTGTGATCGGGCTGTGGAGACTGTGGGACTGTAGTCTCCTGTGATTGGGCTGTGGAGACTGTGGGACTGTAGTCTCCTGTGATTGGGCTGTGGAGACTGTGGGACTGTAGTCTCCTGTGATTGGGCTGTGGAGACTGTGGGACTGTAGTCTCCTGTGATTGGGCTGTGGAGACTGTGGGACTGTAGTCTCCTGTGATTGGGCTGTGGAGACTGTGGGACTGTAGTCTCCTGTGATTGGGCTGTGGAGACTGTGGGACTGTAGTCTCCTGTGATTGGGCTGTGGAGACTGTGGGACTGTAGTCTTCTGTGATTGGGCTGTGGAGACTGTGGGATGTGTCTCCTGTGATTGGGCTGTGGAGACTGTGGGACTGTAGTCTCCTGTGATTGGGCTGTGGAGACTGTGGGACTGTAGTCTCCTGTGATTGGGCTGTGGAGACTGTGGGACTGTAGTCTCCTATGATTGGGCTGTGGAGACTGTGGGACTGTAGTCTCCTATGATTGGGCTGTGGAGACTGTGAGACTGTAGTCTCCTATGATTGGGCTGTGGAGACTGTGGGACTGTAGTCTCCTGTGATTGGGCTGTGGAGACTGTGGGACTGTAGTCTCCCATCCACTTCAGACCCACAGCTATGCTGCTCGGCCGGCCCCGTGTGGAAGCAACCCATGGAGCTGACCTCCTGGTAAGGGGCTCGGCCAGCCCCGGCCGAGTCCAACATTGCTCCAAGGGTTTGCTCTCATGAGCGGGGAGAGACCATGTTGGCCGGACTCGGAGTGGAGTTTTGGGCCCTGCCTTTTTTTTACGCCTCCATGCCACTTGCCCTGGAAGAGAGAGACCCACCCACTCCAGACTCAGCTAATTTGCAACCCCAGAAGAGATCCAGACCCATCCACTTCAAACCCACAGCTGCGCTGCTCGGCCAGCCCCATGTGGAAGCAACCCATGGAGCTGACCTCCCGGTAAGGGGCTCAGCCATCGCCTGGCCGAGTCCAACATTGCTCCAAGGGTTTGCTGTCATGAGCGGGGAGAGACCATGTTGGCCGGACTTGAAGTGGAGTTTTGGGCCCTGCCCATTCCTCCGCCTCCATGCCAGTTGCCCCGGAAGAGAGAGACCCACCCATGCCAGACCCACAGGTCCCTTGGCGATATTTTTAGAGGATGCTGATTTAACATAAGGTTCTTCCCAAGATCTTTCACATTTATACATTGTATACAGTTCTAGGCAGGTTCTAACTGATACCAGTAAGCCTAGCAAGAAGCCAGAGCAAACCACACATCATGCAGTTAGTCATTCTCAACATCCAGACTCCATAGTTCCTCAGAGCTCCATCCAAGAGAAAACTTGATCTTCCCCCTTAAAGTTTCATCAGTAAATGCTCGAGTTGAGAGCCTTCTACTGAGACTATACCACCTACACGGTAAAGCCTGGCAAGCTACCCGTGTTTTAATTACCAGTTATGCCAAAAACTAGTAACAATTATGGACCTCGGTTCCATGATGGTTTTCGGGCTCCTCCTGTCCCTGGAGCAAGTAGATGCCCTTGGATTACTTGTTTCTGACAGGACTAATGGAGATGTTACTAGTGCCCACTAGAGCAAATCGATGAACAATGGGAAGACAGTGATAGTCTCCTGTGGCTGAACTGTGGGACTGTGGGTCTCCTGTGGCCAAGCTGTGGGACCATGGTTGCCTGTGGCCGGGCAGTGGAGACTATGGAACTGTAGTCTCCTGTGGTCAGGCTGTGGAGATTGTGGGACTGTAGTTTCCTGTGGCCGGACTGTGGGACTGTGGGTCTCCTGTGGCCATGGTTTCCTGTGGCCGAGCTGTGGGACTGTGGGTCTCCTGTGGCCATGGTCTCCTGTGGCCGGACTGTGGGACAGTGGGTCTCCTATGGCCATGGTTTCCTGTGGCTGGGCTGTGAAGACTGTGGGACTGTGACAGTCTCCTGTGGCCACACTGTGGGATTGTGGGTCTCCCTGTGGCCGGGCTGTGGGACCATGGTTTTCTTTGACCAGTCTGTGAGAGTGTGGGACCATGGTCTCCTGTGGCCAGGCTATGGGACTGTGGTCTCCTGTGGCAGGGCTGTGGTACTATGGGACTATGGTCTCCCATGGCTGGGCTGTGGGATTATGGAACCATGGTCTCCTGTGGCTGACTGAGGTACCGTGGAACTATTGTCTCCTGTTGCTGGGTTCCCAAGGAGCATGGGGGCTCCATGTAGCCTGTGGAAGCCCCCTCTAAGCCTGCTGATTGGGGAGGGGACTTGGGGATGGTTTCCTCTGGGAGCAGGAAGAGCCTCCCCTAAAGTGACAGGGACCCCTTCCTTAACCCCAGGAGGGCGTAGCCACCTAGTGCTGCTCCCTAGAGTGAGGATTCAAGGCCCCCACCCACCCATGGGATACCCCAAAGCATTCATCGGGCTGAACACCTGGGACTGCAGCAGACAGGAGCACGGAGAGAGCTGAAGCCTGTGGTGCTCCGGAGGAGGACCCCACCCCAGTTCGGGACTTGGTCCACAGCCCACGTGCATGAGGAGTAAGGGTCCTCAGGTGCTCCCAGGGGGCCATGGCTTTTGGCTGGCAAAGGGTGTCTGGGGCTCGTCTCTGTCTGGTGGAGGGTGTGTAGGCTCCATCTCTGCAAGCTGGGGTCAGAGCCACAGTGCAGCCATTTTAGCTGTTCTTGCCATCTTGCTGTTTTGTAGGATTAGCTGACTGGACAGATAAACTGGGCATGAACCTGCGGCCACATACTGGAACATATCCTGGGAAGGGAACCTAGGTGAACGGAACTTTCCATACCTGTAAGAGACACCAACCAATCAGTATAAAGAAGGAACCTGGTGGTCAGCCGGTCTGGGGGGGTGGAATAGAACAAAGGCGACCAGAGGGGGCCCCAGCCAATGGGGGGAGCAGAGCTGTGGGCACAGAATGTAGTTTTGGGCTACTTAACCCTTTCCTGCTGTTGGGGTGTCATGTCTCGTCTGTAGCTTTTGTGGGGTGCGACCCTGACCGGTCAATTTCGGGACTCAATAGTTGGTTGACTTGTACCAAATAAAGCATTTTCTACAGAGCTTATTGCTTGGTGTCTTCTTTTGGACACTGGGCACTAACAGCGAAGGCTGTCTGGCCCTTTCCTCTGAAGTTCTCTCTGGCTTCATAGAGTCACTGGTCTCAGGGCCTGCCATCTCACAGCTGTCGCCTTCAGGTGGTGCTCCTGTGGGACTGGATTCTTCCTTCAGTGACAAGCAACCCTTCCTCAAGGCCTGGCATGGTGGTCACTGGCCCAGGTGGAGTGAGGCCTCTCTGTCTGGCTCCAGGCCCCTTCCCTGCTCTTGTGGGGCGCCTCAGAGGGCTGTGTCCTGGTGCTGAGCCAGACGGGGACACCAAGCTCCCCAGCCTATCTGGATCCCCAGGTGTCTGGGCATGGTGGACGAGGGCCCTTGCCTGGGGCCATCTCTTTGTGGTTGTGTCTAATCTCGCAGCTCAGGAATCACTGCACCCCCTGTGGTTGCTGTGTCCCCAACTTCGGAAGCTTCCGTGGACCTCTGAGGATTTCCAGTGTCACCCCTTAATGAACACGTGCACGGGCTGGCTCTCGCCTGTGGCTCGCGTCCTGCAGCCTGTAGCTCTGTCCATCTGCGGCTCTTTGTTTCCTTGGCACAGGAGGGGAGGCCGTGTCCCGGGAGGTGGTGGCACCCGCTCACTCTGCACCTACCCACCCAGACTCCTCTCTGTGGCCTGTTCTGCTTTCGGTCTGCCCAGAGATTTCCTCCAGTGGGTGGATCGCTCCCTATGTGTTCCCTTGTGTGTAGAGTGTATGGGGACATGTGTGAGGCCGAGTGCAAGGAGGGGTCCACAGAGAGAGCGCGAGCCCACAGAACACGTGGGACCCCCAGGACCTACCAGCCCCAGGGCTCATACCAGCATCAAAGATTTGATGAGGAACTTCTGCCCTGGGATATCGGAAGGTCACGCCGTGTACACGTGCATCCAGAAATCCTGGATCAGGAGGTCAGCACGTGATCGCCAGCTCGCTGGGCAGTGCCACCAGCAGGTAAACACCATGGCCCCTGTGTCCTGGGCCAGGGACAAAGGTCTCCTTTCAGGAAAAAAAAAAAAAAAAAAAACGACTCTCAGTTGCATGACTGGGTTTCCCTATGCCTGGGTCCGCCTCAACCGCGTATGGGTGCAGAACCATGTGACGGCCCTCGCTGGGGGTCTGTGCCTGCTCTCGCTGGGGGTCTGTGCCTGCCCTCGCTGGGGGTCTGTGCCTGCCTTCACTGGGGGTCTGTGACTGTCCTCACTGGGGGTCTGTGACTGCCCTCGCTGGGGGTCTGTGACGGCCCTCACTGGGGATCTGTGCCTGCCCTCACTGGGGGTCTGTGCCTGCCCTCACTGGGGACTGTGACTGCCCTCACTGGGGGTTTGTGCCTGTCCTCACTGGGGGTCTGTGACTGTCCTCACTGGGGGTCTGTGACTGTCCCTCACTGGGGGTCTGTGCCTGCCCCTCACTGGGGGTCTGTGCCTGCCCTCACTGGGGGTCTGTGACTGCCCTCACTGGGGGTCTGTGCCTGCCCTCACTGGGGGTCTGTGACTGCCCCTCACTGGGGGTCTGTGCCTGCCCTCACTGGGGGTCTGTGACTGTCCTCACTGGGGGTCTGTGACTGTCCTCACTGGGGGTCTGTGCCTGCCCCTCACTGGGGGTCTGTGCCTGGCCTCACTGGGGGTCTGTGACTGCCCTCGCTGGGGGTCTGTGCCTGCCCTAACTGGGGGTCTGTGCCTGCCCTCACATGGGGGTCTGTGCCTGCCCTCGCTGGGGGTCTGTGCCTGCCCTCACTGGGGGTCTGTGCCTGCCCCTCACTGGGGGTCTGTGCCTGCCCCTCACTGGGGGTCTGTGACTGCCCTCGCTGGGGGTCTGTGATGGCCCTCACTGGGGGTCTGTGCCTGCCCTCACTGGGGGTCTGTGACTGCCCCTCACTGGGGGTCTGTGCCTGCCCTCACTGGGGGTCTGTGCCTGCCCCTCACTGGGGTCTGTGCCTGCCCTCACTGGGGGTCTGTGACGGCCATCTCTCAGGGTCTGTGACGGCCCTAACTGGGGGTCTGTGCCTGCCCTTGCTGGGGTCTGTGCCTGCCCCTCACTGGGGGTCTGTGCCTGCCCTCGCTGGGGGTCAGTGACTGCCCTTGCTGGGGGTCGGTGCCTGCCCTCACTGGGGGTCTGTGACGGACCTCGCTGGGGGTCTGTGCCTGCCCCTCACTGGGGGTCTGTGCCTGCCCCTCACTGGGGGTCTGTGCCTGCCCACAATGGGGGTCTGTGCCTGCCCACAATGGGGGGTCTGTGCCTGCCTCTCTCTGGGGGGTTTGTGCCTGCCCTCACAGGGGTCTGTGACTGCCCTCTCTGGGGGTCTGTGCCTGCCCTCACTGGGGGTCTGTGCCTGCCCTCACTGGGGGTCTGTGACGGCCCTCACTGGGGGTCTGTGCCTGCCCTCACTGGGGGTCTGTGACTGTCCTCACTGGGGGTCTGTGACTGCCCTCACTGGGGGTCTGTGCCTGCCCCTCACTGGGGGTCTGTGCCTGGCCTCACTGGGGGGTCTGTGACTGCCCTCACTGGGGTCTGTGACGGCCCTCACTGGGGGTCTGTGCCTGCCCTCACTGGGGGTCTGTGGCTGCCCTCACTGGGGGTCTGTGCCTGCCCTCACTGGGGGTCTGTGTCTGCCCCTCACTGGGGTCTGTGCCTGCTCTTGCTGGGGGTCTGTGACTCCCCTCACTGGGGGTCTGTGCCTGCCCCTCACTGGGGGTCTGTGCCTGCCCACAATGGGGGTCTGTGCCTGCCCACAATGGGGGTCTGTGCCTGCCCCTCTCTGGGGGTCTGTGCCCTCACTGGGGGTCTGTGTCTGCCCTCACTGGGGGTCTGTGCCTGCTCTTGCTGGGGGTCTGTGACTCCCCTCACTGGGGGTCTGTGCCTGCCCTCACTGGGGGTCTGTGCCTGCCCACAATGGGGGGTCTGTGCCTGCCCACAATGGGGGTCTGTGCCTGCCCTCTCTGGGGGTCTGTGCCCTCACTGGGGTCTGTGACTGCCCTCTCTGGGGGTCTGTGCGCCCTCACTGGGGGTCTGTGACTGCCCTCACTGGGGGTCTGTGATGGCCCTCACTGGGGGTCTGTGTCTGCCCTCGCTGGGGGTCTGTGCCTGCCTTCACTGGGGGTCTGTGCCTGCCCCTCACTGGGGGTCTGTGCCTGTCCTCTCTGGGGGTCTGTGCCTGCCCTCACTGGGGTCTGTGCCTGCCCTAACTGGGGGTCTGTGCCTGCCCTCACTGGGGGTCTGTGACTGTCCCTCACTGGGGGTCTGTGCCTGCCCCTCACTGGGGTCTGTGACTGCCCTCACTGGGGGTCTGTGCCTGTCCTCTCTGGGGGTCTGTGACTGCCCTCACTGGGGGTCTGTGACTGTCCTCACTGGGGGTCTGTGCCTGCCCACACTGGGGGTCTGTGCCTGCCCTCTCTGGGGGTCTGTGCCTGCCCTCACTGGGGATCTGTGCCTGCCCCTCACTGGGGGTCTGTGTCTGCCCTCACTGGGGGTCTGTGACTGCCCCTCACTGGGGTCTGTGCCTGCCCACAATGGGGGTCTGTGACTGCCCTCACTGGGGTCTGTGTCTGCCCCTCACTGGGGGTCTGTGACGGCCCTCGCTGGGGGTCTGTGCCTGCCCTCACTGGGGGTCTGTGCCTGCCCCTCACTGGGGGTCTGTGCCTGCCCTCACTGGGGGTCTGTGCCTGCCCCTCACTGGGGGTCTGTACTGGGTTCCAAGAATATGGCATTGCTGGTGTATGTCCGTGGCTCCCGTGGGTGTCTCTGGGGTTCAGAGAACTGCACACCAGAGAGCAACGGGAGGGGACAGGAGTCACTCAGATCAGGGCTCAGGTAGCCGACGGCAGAGCAGTGCACAGATGCCCAACCCACTGTCTTGTTGCTAGCGCTCTTCCCAGCTCAGGCAATCCCCCCCCTCCCCAGCCCCCTTCTCTGCTGACGCCCCAACACCTGGTCCCAGGTATGAGAGGCCCCAGGTGTATGAAGGGATTCTGTGCCTCAGGAGGACTCTGAATCCTGACCCCTGACCTTGCCTGACCCTGTGTCTAGGTCAAGTTCAGATCTTGTGGGTGTCTAGATCCTGTGGGCTCCTGGGCCCCTGCTGCCCTCTAGTGGCTCCGTGTCAATAGCACAGTTTTATTCCTGCACCCGCTCCCTCTCCTTCCTGCCCTCCTCTTCTCCTCCCCTCTGACTAGGAACTTGGGTGTTCTGGCGCTATTCCTTTAGGAAACCCCTCCATGACAGCCCCGCTGTGTTGGGCTGTGCTGGGCCTCAGGGCTGTGGCCGGATGCTGGGGTGAGGGAGTCTCCAGGGTCCTAGCATGCCTCTTGGCCAGTCCTGCACCTGACCTCTGTGGGCTGTCCTGGTCAGACTGGTGAGGACACGTGGGCTCAGGTGGAGCCCAGGGTAACCACGGGAGGGGGCAGAACTCTGCCCCTGAGAACAGGGTGTTGGAGCTTCCCAGAGAGAAGCCGGCCATCAGCACCTTCTGAAGGAGCTCTCCTGGCCCCAGTTCCAGCCTGCCCGGCGCAGAGCCAGGGTTGTATTGGTGAGTCCCCTGGAAGGGGACACTGCCAGGGTGAGTATGGCAGAGGCGGTGGCAGCGCCCGGTGGTGGGCCAAACTGCCATGTGCGGGAGTGTGGGCGGTAGGTGGCAGCGCCCCCTGGTGGCTGGAGACGTAACTGCAACGGAGCACGCGGGCTTCTGGGTCCAGAGACGGGGTGGGTGAGGGGACAGGAACATAAGCAGCCTGTCCTTGCTGCGGCCAGGAGCGCTCCTGGGCATGTGATAGCCCCGGGGACGTGCCTGGTGTCTGTCAGCAGTAGACAAAATGATTGGGTCCCCACAGTACCTGGCCCCTGCGAGGGTGGGGTCTGCCGCTGCTGACCACTGACCACATCCGGAGCCTGCAAACAGCAGTGTGGGGCTGCCCGAGCCCTCCCCCTGACCCTCTAACCGTGGACCGGCTGTGCCCTCCTGCACCCGCCTGCCTGCTGTGTTGGCTGAAATGAGTTTCCAGCCATGGGGTGCCCCAGTGCACTTCCTCTCACCCCTGCCGGCAGCACCGCCACACGCGCGGGGCCAACCGTGCTGGGGAACCCGGCATGCTGGGCTGATAGTGCCGGGCCCCTTGGGGCATGTGGGTGGCCTGGGCTGCACTTTGGGCCTCAGCTTGACCCTCCCTGGCCCCCTCTTCCCTGCACAGCTATTCTGACCCGAGATGAAAGTCTTCGCCTCCATTTCCTGCTGCGCTCATCTTTCCCACTTTTGAAACACGCCTTCCCAGGGTCCTTGGCTACCATCCGCAGCACAGGCCCCCACAAGCTGCCTTTCAGATTCTCGCGTCACCCCAGCGCCTGGGACACGGGCTCACTGCACTTCCCTCCTGGCAGTCACACGCCTCTGCGTCCAGCCTCTCACTGCTAGCGATGTTTATTGGGGGCTGTCCCGTGGCACCCGTGGCTCCTCGCCATCCCCCGTCACCTTCTCCCTGTGTGTTGTGGCTCAGTGCCGGCCCCACGCTGGCACCCCTGGCCCTGGGTGCGTAGGTTTCTGCTGTGACAGCGTGGGCTGGACGCGAGTCACAGCCCGCCCCCGCAACCAGTGTTTCTTGTCTTCTCTGCGTGCAGCCGGCTCACGGCCAGTGTCCCTGGCCCTCATGCATCCCTGCACTCAGGAGATGAGGCGCTCCATGACGGGGTTCACGAAGGAGAAGTTCCGAACATGTTCTGGTCCATGCTGTTGATGAGCGCCACGGTCGGCCACCGACAGCCTCGGCTTCTCGTTCAGGAACTCCTTGTCAAAGTTGCTGCAGTCACTCCGGGATTTCTGGGCCGCAGGGGAAGGAAGGAATCAGCCCTGGACACTGTTCTTTGTGTCCATTTGTCTGCACGTGTGTGCACATGTGAGCGCACATGGGCAGGTGTGTCTGTGCGTACATATGTGCCCATGTGTGACATGCTTGTGAGCACATGCCCGCACATGGTTTGGGCTGTGTGTTCTTGTGTGTTTCTGTAGGCACATGTGTGTGATATGCTTGTGTAAACACACATCTGTGCACATGTATGCCTGTGCCTGCATGTATGTCTGCATGCAGGCATGTCTGTGTGTGTGTGTGCAGGGTGCGTGTATGGCTGCATGTCTGTGGGGCTCTGATCTGGCCTAGGTGGGCCACTGTCCTTGCCCGTCTGTCCTCTCACCAGGCTGTCGTGATCGGTGCCCTGGGCATTGCCACACAAGGAGGGAGGCAGCGTAAGAACCCAGGGAGACCCACCCCCACACCCGACCAGGCCCCACAGACTGGCCCCCCACCCCAATGCCCGGTCGCAGCCTCACCACTTTGGGCCTGAAGGGAGGGTTGATCTCTCTCCTCTCCAGCTCCTCCCAGCGGATCTCCCGGAACAGGGGTGCTGCCGGATGTCCCCCCCCCGCACGCCCAGCCTCCGTTCCGGCTCTCTCACGAACAGCTGTGGGCAGTGATGCTGGGTCTCCCGGGTGCTCAGCCCCTGGGCCTGCAGCAGGCCCCTCCTTGGCCCCGCTGCCCCGCTCTCCGGGAACCAGCTGCCCTGCACTCCTCCCCCATGGGGCCTCTGGGTCTGAGCTGAAGAACCATACTGGGTACAGGCGCATGGGCAGGTCGCCTTCACCACTGTCCTGTCTGCAGTTCCCGTGGCAGCCCCTGGGCGTGTCCCGGCAGGTGGAAAGATGGGGGGTTGAGAGGGCAGAGGACGGGGAGCCCCTCAGGTCTGGATCCTGGAGCTGGGGGCACCAGGTGGCAGCAGAGGGCGCAGGCATGATGTCCCGCAGGGAGAGACCCATGCCCTCCCCTGTTCACGCCCGGACCGGGCGCTCTGTACCTTCACCAGCAGGTCCTTGGCCTCCTTCTCGAGCCATCGCGGTAGAAGGGGCTGTCCATCTTGGGATGGACTGGAACAGCTCCTCCTCGTCCTGCCCGTGGAATGGCGACTGGCCGATGAGCATCTCGTAGAGGAGGACCCCGAAGGACCACCAGTCCACAGAGTGGTTATACTTCTGACCCAGCAGGATCTGGGCGGGGCAGAAACACGGCTGGAGCTGACAGGGCACAGTGCTGGACCACAGCAGGGGTTTGTGTGTGAGTGTGTGCTGTGAGTGTGAGTCTGTCTGTGTGAGTGTGTGTGTGGAGGTGGGGGAAGTGTGAGTGCATGTGTACGTATGTGTGCGTGAGTATATTGTGTGAGTGTGCATGAGTATGTGTTTGAGTATGTGTGTGTGAGTATATGTCTCTGTGAGTGTGCACGAGTGTGGTATGTGCATGTGTGTGCATGAATGTGTGTGAGGGTTTGCGTGTATGTCTGTGGTGTGGGTGCGCATCCATGATATGTGGTGTGTACACATTGAATATGGTGTGTGATGTGTATATATGTATGTACATGCGGTGTGTGTATGGTGTGCTCACATGTATGTGCCATGCCTGCAATGTATCCTGGTGCTGAGCGTGTACTAGTGTCTGCGTGTGTCTGTGTGTGTGTTTGGGGGTATGGTGGTGGGCGTGTGGGCTCTGGGAAGGGGGGGGGCAGGATCGAGCTCAGCTCTGTCTGGGCCCCCCAGCTAAGAGGCACCTGAAAGGGTTTCTAATGTAGATGTGGGGACAGGTGGCAGGAAGTGTGGGGGTCTGGCGGAATGGGCAGTGGCTGTCACAGGATGAGCCCCAAGGGGTGTCCTCATTCTGCCGGGTGGGCCTTAGGGGCAGCAGGGTGTCCAGCAGGGACCCTGGGCTGAGCAGTGGGAGCAGCCCTTCAGGGTACAGGGGGAGCCGAGGGGCGGCTCTCAGGACCCGGCCAGGGAGGCGCAGTCCCCTGGGGAAACTGAGGTGGGCTCCACAGGGTCAGCTGGCAGAGAGCCAGGTCAGAGCAGGGGCAGCGGCTGGCAGGGTCTAGGGGCCGCACCTCCGGGCGATGTAGTCGGGCGCCCCGCAGAAGGTGCTGGTCTTGGCACCGCCGCCCATGTTTTCCTTGCACATGCCAAAGTCGGCGATCTTGATGTGTCCATCCTGGTCCAGGAGAATGTTGTCCAGCTTCAGGTCCCTGCAAGGCACAGCTGCTCGGGTGCTGCCGCTGACCCACCCTGGCCCTGAGCCCCTGGGGTCTCGGACCACTCGGCTGCTCTAGCGGCTCTGGGAAGTCAGACCAGGAGCGGGAGAAGGGAGAGGAGGGGGCAAAGGAGGGAGGTGGGGAGCAGAGGAAGCCCAGTGCTGTCCCTCGTGTCCCCATGGAGCAGAGCCTGCTGTGGCCGTCACTGCTCACTGGCCGCTGTGTTTCCCTCTGGCACAGCCGCCCGCTCACCTGTACACGATGCCCTTCGAGTGCAGGAACTGCAGCCCCAGGATGATCTCAGCGGCATAGAACCTGCCGGAACAGCAGCTCAGGGGCAGCCGCAGCCAGATGTATCCACACACGTGCACACACACACATACTTGCATGCACATGCACACATGCGTGTAGACACACACACATGCACACATGCACATGTATACACACAGATCTTTTCACACAGGCTCCTAGTCACACACTCACCCATGTGCACACACATGCAAACACACGTGCACACACAGATACCCTCACACAGGTTCCTAGTCACACACTCTCGCATGCACACATGAGCAGATGTGCTTAGCTACGGGCGCCTGTACACGATAACTGACAAGCGTGGGAAGGGTGTGTGAGGGCACTGGGGTCAGGCCAGAGGACACTCAGAGCTGTGTCCTGGTGTCTACAAGCATGTCCAGGAGCTGCTGGAGACCAGGCCAGGGCCTGTCCCCGAGGGATGGGAGGGCCTGATGCCAGGACCTGGGTGTGCTGGAGCCACGGTAGGTGCCATCGGCCACCCAGGTTCAGGGTCTCACTGCCGTGCCCCAGGAGGCCGAGGCATGGGGACTGGGGTCTCCCTGCACCCCAAGAAGCAGCCGCTTGCTGCCAGGCCGTGAACACGCTGTTCTGGCCCAGCAGGGCTGGTGCCTCTATGCCCGCGGACGGTCAGAGTGTTCTGGGGGTCCCCAAGAGGTGGCCTGGGAGAGAACTCCTGGACTGGCCACGAAGAGGCCCGTGCTCCTGTCCCTGGGCACTCACGTGGCTCTGGAGAGGTCGAACTTGTGGCAGGCCTGGATGTGGAACATGAGGTCCCCGCCGTTGAGGTACTCCATGACAAAGAAGAGGTTTTCCTGTGACAGCAGGATACGGTCATGAGCTGCGGCCCCGCCACCCCCCGACAGCCTCAGCCACGCCCCTCCCGACCTCACCTCCGGCAGCCTCGATCCCACCCCCTGACACCCCTCAGTAGGACACGCAAGACAGTGGGCGTGGAGGGGACTCCAAAACTGGACGGGTTCTGCCTTTTGGCCTTCTGAAGCCCCGACGCCTCCACCCAGCTCCTGTCACAGAGACCAAGACCTGAGTTGGGACCTCTCTGGGTCTCTCACATGGCCCCAAAGGCCTGTGTTAGCTCCCAGGGCACTGACGGGGCACAGAGTGGGCAGGGCACATTGTGCAGATGTGAGATTTGTCCTTGGGATGCTGCCGACTCCCCAGGAAGCTCGGGCGGGTGTGGGGGGGCCTCAGTCATCTTGGATATTCCTGAGGAAGTGGTGAGTTCTGAGCTACAGGACGCTGAGGCAGGGCTGAGGGCTGCAGGTGGGGGTTCTGCTGCCGTGGGTGTGGCGTCTCAGAGCACCGCGTCTGTACATGGGGTCCAGATGGGGCTCTCTGCTCCTCGCTGTAAAGTCTTCCTTGGATCTTAAGAATCCTTTACATGGGGTCCAGATGGGGCTCTCTGCTCCTCGCTGTGAAGACTTCCTTGGATCTTAAGAATCCTTTACATGGGGTCCAGATGGGGCTCTCTGCTCCTCGCTCTAAAGACTTCCCTTGGATCTTAAGAATCCTTTGAAACACTGCTGTCAGCACATGCGTGATGTCCAGAATCCTGTTTATCTACACAGCTCATCTTCTAGCCCTGCTGGCTCAGTCTGGGGAACCAGGAACCCCACCCCCTCCCCATTCCTGCTCTTCCTGGCGTCTCTCCACAACTGTCGCCATGACAGTGACCCCTAGTCAGGAGGGGCAGGAGATGAGATCCTAGCTTGCACACGGGAAGGATGCCAGGGAGCAGCAGCCCAGACTAGTTGGGAAAGGACTGTTTCCAGTTCCAGCCCTGATAGTGGACGATTGACTGACTTCCCTCCTCTCTGCCGGACCATCTCTCCTCTGCCCTTCCTCTCTGCCGGACCATCTCTCCTCTGCCCTTCCTCTCTGCCGGACCATCTCTCCTCTGCCCTTCCTCTCTGCCGGACCATCTCTCCTCTGCCCTTCCTCTCTGCCGGACCATCTCTCCTCTGCCCTTCCTCTCTGCCGGACCATCTCTCCTTGCCTTCCTTGCCGGACCATCTCCCTCGCCTTCCTCTCTGCCGGACCATCTCTCCTCTGCCCTTCCTCTCTGCCGGACCATCTCTCCTCTGCACTTCCTTTATGCTGGCTCTGTCGCCTGTACCCGAGTATGAGCTCATGTCAGGCGGGAGTGGAGAATGTTCATTGGGTCAGGGTCTCCCAGGCACCCTCCATTTGTACATGCTCTCTTGACCACCAGAATTAGGTCTCAGCTAGTAGCTGGGAAGGGCAGTGACGCTGAGGTTGGTGGGGCGGCGAAATGGAGCCGGGAGAAAAGATGCCTTTGAAGGGATGGACAGGGCTGGAGCAATAGCACAGTGGGTAGGGCGGTTGTCTTGCAGCGGCTGACCCGGGTTTGATCCCTGGCTGGGGGGTTCCTTTTGTAGTGGCCGTGGATGGAGCCAGGTGGGCTGTGTGCAAGGTAAAAAAAACCTTGCCCTAGTTCTCTGGCAAGAAATACTTTTTTTAAAAAAATTATTTAAGGGGGCTGGAGTGATAGTACAGCAGGTAGGGCATTTTCCTTGCACGCGCCAACCTGGGTTCGATCCCGGCATCTCATATAGTCCCCTGAGCTCACCAGGAGTAATTCCTGAGTGAAGAGCCAGTAGTAACCCCTGAGCGTCACTGGGTGTGACCCCAAAAAAGCAAAAAACATTAAAAAATGAAGGGATGGATAGAGGCACACTGACTGCCACCAGAACAGGTGCTGGGGCAGGCGCCATGCCTCCCCAGGGGTGCTGCTGACCTTGGTCTGGAAGGTGCAGAACATGTGTGTGAGGAAGGGGTGCTCCCAGGCCAATGCGAGCACCCTCCTCTCCACCAGGGTGCACTCCACATCATCGTCCATGAGCACCACATCCTTCTTGAGCGCTTTGATGGCGAAGAACTGGTTGGTTTTCTTGAACTCGGCCAGGAAGACCTGGAGGACAGGGGACACGAGGTGTCTGAAACTTGGGTCGTTACCCCAGAAAGGAGAGACAGCTCTGGTTCTCATAGGGCCAGGCTGTGTGCAGAATGGCAGGGGCCCTTATGTAGCTCCCCAGCCCCCCACAGAGACAGCTGAGCTCAACCCTGGTACCTGCCACAGAGCAGCCCCTCTGTGGTGGGAGTGGGTGGGATCATCTCCATTACCCATCCCCCTGCCCTTGGACCCAAGAAGTTTTCAGAGGTCCCCAGGAGCCCTGCAGTGGTGGGCAGTGGTCAATCATGGGGAGAGGCTGGTAATGGGCAGCTCCTCCCCTACTGATGGTGGTGACCCAGTTGTACCCGGTTCTTTGGGGCAGAAATACTGGAGGTGCTGTGTCCTCGTGTGTCACATCTTCCTGATCCCATGCACATGTTTTGCTGCTCTTTATGATTTTGACCTAATCATCTGGCCCTGAGCTCTGAATCCCCGGCAGACAGGCAGACACCACCACTGCGACCAGGTTCTGACAGGCAGAAACCATCACCAAGACCAGGTTCTGAAAGGCAAAACCAACAACGCGTCCAGGTTCTGACTGGCAAAAACCACCACTGCAACCTGGATCTGACAGGCAAAAACCACCACCGAGACCAGGTTCTGACTGGCAGAAACCGCCACCACAACCTGGTTCTGATAGACAAAAACTACCACTGCAACCTGGTTCTGACAGGCAGAAGCCACCACCACGACCTGGTTCTTACAGACAGAGCGACACCATGACGAGGTTCTGACTGGCAGAAACCACCACCGAGACCAGGTTCTGACAGACAAAACTACCATCGCGACCAGGTTCTGATAGGCAGAAACCACCACCATGACCTGGTTCTGACTGGCAAAAACCACCACCGGTTCTGACTGGCAGAAACCACTACCGCGACCATTTCTGACAGGCAGAAACCACCACCGAAACCATGTTCTGATAGGCAGAAACCACCACCATGACCTGGTTCTGACAGGCAGAAACCACCACCGTGACCAGGTTCTGACAGGCAGAAACCACCACCATGACCTAGTTCTGACTGGCAGAAACCACCACCGCGACCAGGTTCTGACAGGCAGAAACCACCACCGAAACCATGTTCTGATAGGCAGAAACCACCACCGAGACCAGGTTCTGACAGGCAGAAACCACCACCGTGACCAGGTTCTGATTGGTAGAAACCACCACCAAGACCAGGTTCTGACAGGCAGAAACCACCACCGTGACCAGGTTCTGACTGGCAGAAACCACCACCGAGACCAGGTTCTGACAGGCAGAAACCACCACCAGCGACCAGGTTCTGACAGGCAGAAACCACCACCGAGACCAGGTTCTGACAGGCAGAAACCACCACCGGTGACCAGGTTCTGACAGGCAGAAACCACCACCGTGACCAGGTTCTGACAGGCAGAAACCACCACCATGACCAGGTTCTGACTGGCAGAAACCACCACCGTGACCAGGTTCTGACAGGCAGAAACCACCACCGAAACCATGTTCTGATAGGCAGAAACCACCACCGTGACCAGGTTCTGACAGGCAGAAACCACCACCGAGACCAGGTTCTGACAGGCAGAAACCACCACCGAGACCAGGTTCTGACAGGCAGAAACCACCACCGTGACCAGGTTTTGACAGGCAGAAACCACCACCCAACCAGTTTCCAAAGCTGGTCTTTGGCAGGTGACTCCAAATACTCCAATTGTGTGTGTGTCTTGGCTGAAGCACCCCCCCACAACACGATACACAAGTGTCTTTGTGCCAAGGCCGCTCCGTCTCAGGACCTCCCTCACAAGCCAAGGCCCTCCCTCACCTTAAGACATTCCCTGCAAATCACGCGGACACAGAAAGAGGGTGTGAGGGCCTGCAGCCCCAGGACGAGTGCTGAAGCAGATGGCCCCCTGAAGTTTACAGCGACACTTGGCAGTATTGTTGAAATAAGGCGTGGGAGGTTTGGCTTCTCATAGCTTTGCTCAAATGTATCAATCCAGGGGGAAAGCAAGCAAGATGAATATGTCATCATCAATTAATACCTTTCTTTTGGTAACTGTCTTTTTTAATAAAGCCAACACTGCCACACCAGCCATAAACGAAGTTGCTGTAAAGGCCATTTCCGTGGCTGTGATGTGCTTCCAATGATCACACGCTGATGATGCTAAATCATGAGAGCTGCTATAAGGCTGCTTCTGGCGGTGCGATCAGCTTAGCCGAGCCGCTGCACAGCGCACATAGCACAAACACACGCACGTCTGCCGAAGGCGATGCTGAGGCTTTACAACCCGGTCTTCAGCTGCACCCAGGCCCACGTGCATTTTCTCTTGTCTGACAGATGAACTGGGTGCGGTTTCCAGCAAGTTTGTGTGTGGCCGCACGCCCAGGCTTCCCCAGGCACACGTCCGTGGGACAGTAGTCTGCTGAGACTCATGAGGCAGCTGGCTACACCCACGGCCCTGGTTTCCCTCCATATCCACCTCAGCCGCCCCTTCGCCAGCGACCATGCAGGGTTGGTTCTAGTCCTCTTCCTCTCCCAGTGCTGAGCCTGGCGCCCACAGACTCGGAGGGATTCAGAGGGGCTGCGGGAGGCTGGACCAGGTGCCAGGCTGCCTCTTGGGAAGGGCTGACCTGAGTCAGGTTCAGGTGAAGCCCGACCCCTATGCAGTCTGGTAGCTGTGCTTACAGGGAAATGCAGGCTGGAGGGAGTCTGAGAGGCAGGCACAAACTCCCAGAGATGTCTGGGGAGACCGCAACCTCTTAGAAAGCCTGTTGAATGGCAGGCGCCCTTGGGAAACTGGAAATTTCAGAATCTCCCACAGGAAGTGATGAACTCGACTGGGAAGTACAAGGCACAACCAACAGCTTAGCCAATGAGAGGAGGCCAGAGACCAGCCAATGGGGATCCACCACACATCTAACTCCGGGTTTCCACCAATGAACTCTTTTCTTTCAGCAGTGCCTAGAACAGCTACATAAGTGGGTGCGGGTGCGCCTCAAAGGCACCGGGCACTGCACACTCCCGCGCACCACTTGTGGTGTGGGAGTTGTGGTTGCTTTTCACAGGAGGCCACCAGCCCTGAGACTCACAGCTTCTGGGCCCGAGGACTCAGTTGGGGAGGCCTGAGGGTCAGTTGCTGTAGGTCCCGTCAAAGTGGGGTTGGTCAGCCCTGTGTGAGGGAGCTGGTACCCGAGTCTGAGTGGGCCTTGTACAAAGGACCCGGTACTTGGGGTCCAGGTGGGCTCTTGAGGAAGGAGCCAGTACTGGGTCTGCGCGGCCTTCTATAAAGGAGCGGTATCTAGGGTCTGGGTGGGCCCTATAGGAAGGAGCCAGTACCGGTCTGAGGGGCCCTCTGTGGAGGCGCCTGCTCTAAGTGCAGGCCGGATGTGGCCGTGTGTGGCTCCGGGCGTCCAGGCCGTACCTTGCCGAAGCTGCCTTTGCCCAGCAGTTTGTGCAGGATGAAGTCGTCCATGCTGGGCTTTGGGTGAGGGGTGGCCTGTCCGGGTCAGGTCTGGCTGTGCCGGGAGACTCGGTGTCTCCACCCCTGTCCAGGGGGTCTCCCAGGAGATGCCCTGCGGCTCTGGAGAGGGTCAGGTCAACACTGAGGAGCAAGGCGAGGGGGCAGGGGAGGTGCGGCACCTTCTAACCGCTCCCAGAAAAGCCATGCAGCCCCTCCCGCTGCAGCAGGGTGCTCTGGGGGGCCTGGCACCCAAGCACCCTCGGGATGCTTCCTGCATTGGTTACTGCTGCATGGACGCTGGAACCCGCCCCAGCCCCTTTCCACCTGCATCTTTCAAGCGCCTGGACTTTGCGTTCATGTAGTGTGTAAGGCCCAGGTAGGGGGAGTCTAGATGACCTGGTGACAGGTCCCGGCACGCCCTGGACACACCCCTAGGCTGGGATCCCAGACACATTTCCTGACTCTGCCCAGCTCCAGGGCCAGGCTCACGTTCTGTTCGAACGTCCTTGAGGCGGGAGCCTGGCTCCTGTCCCCTTCCCCCATGATGCTGGTCCTGCCTGCCCTGAGCTCCAAGCACGCGCTTAGCAGGTTTGGAGGCTGGAAGGAAATGCGAGGGAACCACAGCTGGTCACTGCAGGCCTCTTCCGCTCCCCCTCTCTTCTAATGGGCTTCCAGGCAGTGGAGGACGGGACCTTCCAGCCCTTGGGACCAGGCACTGCGGGAGGAAGGACGGCACCGCCACAGCTGGACACGTACCTCGTTTGCGGAAGCCGGAGCTGCAGGCGGCCTGGCTTCCCCTTCCCGGGGCAGGGAGGCCAATCTCCACGGGCCCTTCCCGGAGGACCTGCTCCGTGTCCCGTAAGCATCGTGCCTGGAGCACAGACCCAGAGTGAGACGCCCCTGGCCTCAGCGGGGGCCTGAAACAGGGTCAGCCCCATCTGGTGCCTGGAGTCTGGCTTCTCACTCCACTTTCCCAAGACTTTGAGGGGTCGGGGGCTTCTTGTCACCTCATCCTGCCCCAAACAAGGGAAGTCCATGAACAGGCTCAGCGAGGCCTGCAGGGCCCTGAGGGGCCAGGAGGAACCAGGATCCTTAGGGGCACCCTGCGGAGAATCTGGTGGGACTCAGTGCCCGAGTGGGGCGCCCTGTGGCGCAAAGGGGATGGGGGGCTCAGGGAAAGCCCGTCCAGTGGGGAGAGGCACCCCTGCACCTGCCTGTGCCTTACCTGCTGGGCGCTCGATCACGGCCAGCGCTTCGGCCATGAGCTTCTGGTTTATGCCGCACAGGTTCGCCACCTTGTTGTGGCACTTGTGATGCACGTTCATGCCGCATGCTGGAAGGCAGAGGCGCCCTGAGTCAGCAGCACCCGCCCCTGCCAGGAGGGAGCACGGCCGGGTGGAAGGGCGCCTCTGCCTTGGGGTTGGCAGATGGGGCAGCTAGTGAGTGTGGCCCCCGAGGGCTGCACCTGTGTGTCTGTGGGGACACCCGGGATGAGCCAGTTCTGCTACATTGTGACCCTGGGGCCCGGGCGGTCAGGGGCAGGCGCCAGGTTCCCAGCACAGCCAGGCATTGTTCACGTGGCCCCTAGCACTGTCATCTAAGCTGCAGCTCACCCTCGGGCTCAGCTGGAGACCCCCAGTAAAGAAGAAATATTCCAGATTTGGCCCGAGCACCCCAACCCTCCTGCACAGCTCAGGACGTCCTGCAGGGGGCACGGAGAACCCGGGAGGAGAAAGGAAATCCCAGGCACCTCTCAGCCGCTGCCTGTCTGACAAGGGCTGGGAGACAGCCCCCTTCAGTCCTAGGGGCTTCAAGGCTTTTTTGCAGGGACTTGGAGCTGCCCTGGTCCCCCACACCCAGGGCAAACACACGGCCTTGCAGCTCGGGTAAGCTCCCCCGGCCATGAGTCTACTCTGAGCAGATGAGAGGAGCTGCTCCTGGGGTCTCTGCCCTGTGGGGCGACGTTGGGAGTGAGGAGAGAGGGTGGCCAGCTCGGTTCGCTGCGCGTGTCTCAGGCCTGCGGTCTGTGTTCGGGTGGGAGGTCAGCCTGGAGTGTGGGGCAGGGACGAGGTCAGCAGGGGTTGTAGCACTGACCTAGCAGGTGCTGGCTTGCTCTCTGTGGGTGCAGGGGGTTCCTTCTGGTCACTATTTCCATAGGTACTTGGGGGCAAGTAAGGGGAGGGGGAGGCCCTGCTTAGGAGAGAATGGGGGGGAAGAGGGAGGGGAAGGAGTGGTGGGGCTTGGGGCATGGGGGCAGGAGGGTGTGAGAGGCCAGGGCAGCCGCAGGAGGGAAGCTGGGAAGAGGGGAAGGGGGGAGGGAGGAGGGGTGGAAGGGGAGGAGGAGGAGGGTGGGGCGGGGCTGGGGGGCGGAATGGAGCTGAGGCCCAGAAAGGAGGGACAGAGCAGGGTGTGGTGGCGACAATGCCTGGAATGCCCCTGTGTTCTAGGCCCCTGCCAGCCTGGCCTGGCAGAGGAGGGCTGCTGGGTGCGGGGTACAGCAAGCTGAGGGTACCTCATGCTGACCATGGAGCCCTGTGAGGTCCCCCAGGCTGTGATGCAGTGAGCAAGACTCTGCCTTTGGGGAGGGGGTGCATGAGGGGTCTGTGGGAGAGGGTCTGTGGGGAGGGGTCTGTGGGAAAGGGTCTGTGGGAGGGGTCTGTGGGAGGGGTCTGTGGGAGGGATCTGTGGGGAGGGTCTGTGGGAGGGGTCTGTGGGAGGGGATCTGTGGGAGGGGGTCTGTGGGAGGGGTCTGTGGGAGGGGTCTGTGGGAGGGATCTGTGGGAGGGGTCTGTGGGAGGGGTCTGTGGGAGGGTCTGTGGGAGAGGGTCTGTGGGAGAGGGTCTGTGAGAGGGGTCTGTGGGAGGGGTCTGTGGGAAAGGGTCTGTGAGAGGGGTCTGTGGGAGGGGTCTGTGGGAGGGGGTCTGTGGGAGGGGTCTGTGGGAGAGGGTCTGTGAGAGGGGTCTGTGGGAAAGGGGCTGTGGGAGGGGGGTCTGTGGGAGGGGTCTATGGGGGGGGTCTGTCGGAGGGGTCTGTGGGAGAGGGTCTGTGGGAGGGGTCTGTGGGAGGGGTCTGTGGGAGGGGGTCTGTGGGGAGGGGGGCTGTGGGAGGGGCTCTATGGGGAGGGGTCTGTGGAAGAGGGTCTGGGGAGGGGGTCTGTGGGAGGGGGTCTGTGGGAGGGGTCTGTGGGAGAGGGGTCTGTGGGAGGGGGTCTGTGGGAGGGGTCTGTGGGAGGGGGTCTGTGGGAGGGGGTCTGTGGGAGGGGCCTGTGGGAGGGGGTCTGTGGGAGGGGTCTGTGGGAGGGGTCTGTGGGAGAGGGCTGTGGGATGAGGCTCTGGGATGGGGCAGGGGCTGTGGGAGGGGTTCTCATGAGGGTTGTGGGAGGTGTCTGTGGAGGAGCCCATCTCATCTAGGCTCCTGTGAGGGGCCCCAGAGCCCTGAGCCTTAGGGGGTGCAGCTGGGTTCATGGGGAGGGGCCAGTCTGCAGCGGTGGGTCTCTGGGATGCATGTAAGTGCTGGGCTGCCAGGCTGAGGACACGTTGGGGGCTGCACTCACCGTCGCACTTGAGGCCCTGCCGGGCCAGCCCCCACAGCAGGGTCCCGCAGTGCTCGCAGAAAGTGGGGCTGCGGTAGTTGCACACCTTGAAGCGGTGTGGCATGTCGATCTTGAACCGCTCCTTGTGGAACTGGAAGAGAGATGTGATGGCAGCTCACATGCAGCCCCGGGGACTGCAGAAGAAGCACATGGGCTCCTGCATGGAGGACTCAGTGGACAGTGCTCCTCGCCTACTAGCCCAATGGGAATATTTCTGTTCCATGCCCAGAGCTGGTGCTTGAGCCGCTGGGCCTCGGGCAGATGCTGCGTTAGGGCGCTGCTACTGAGGGGCCCATTTGTGACCAGGGTCGGGAGAGAACCTGTCCTGGGGGCACCCCTGTGATACCTGACATAGTCCCCGCACAGAGAGTGCAAGACACTGCGTGTAGGTCACACAGCTCTTGAGCGGGCTCAGAGATCTGTCCTGACTGTGGGGGGACAGAGCCCGTCTCAAAACAGAAGCCATGATTCAGGGTAGGGAGTAGGAAAAGAGGCTGGTGGCAGGGGCTGGAAGAGTTTCTTCTGTATCCCATTTTCCAGAGTTTAAATTCTCTCATTTCATACAACACGTGCTGGTCTCTAAGTCAAAATTTCCCAGGGCTGGGAGCCTTGGAGCAGGGATGGAGCCAGGTCCAGGGGGGAGACGCTGCGCCCATGCCTGCTAAGAGGACGACTCACTTTCAGGAGCCTTCAAGAGCGCAGGAACCCTGGGGTCAGCACAGATAGCTGCCCTCTCTCCCCAGGCCCCAGCATCATCCAAGGGTGTGGGGGATGGGTGGGAGGGCGTGTTGACATCTGGGATTGTCTGTGCCCATGTACCATGGTCTCTCGGCTGTTGACTGCGGATCCCGTGCACTTGGCGATCACTTTGTCAATGCACTTCTTGTGGATGGCGCGTTGCACTCTGCAAGGGATTGGCAGCAGCTAAGGCGCGGAGTGGGGAGGGGTGGGCAGGGGGTCCCACATGAAGGGGCACTGCCTGGTACTCACGGCGGCACTGGTAGCCCTGCTTGTTGAGGCCCCTGCAAGAGAGCATGGGCAGCTGCATCACTCAGGCTCCGTCTAGGGACGAGACCATCCACTGCCCCCTGCTGCCCGCCCTGCTCAACCTCCTCCTCTCCGTTCTGAGCCAGCACGTTTAGGGAACATGCCTCGGGCCCTGCCCCCTAATTACCCCGGGCAGGAGGGCAGGCGTGCTGCCTTGCGGGAGTTGGTCACTGACTTCCCCCCACCTGATTACCCCGGGCAGGAGGGCAGGCGTGCGGCCTTGCGGGAGTTGGTCACTGACTTCCCCCACCCTAATTATCCCGGGCAGGAGGGCAGGCGTGCTGCCTTGCGGGGTTGGCCACTGACTTCCCCCCACCTGATTACCCCCGGGCAGGAGGGCAGGCGTGCTGCCTTGCGGGAGTTGGTCACTGACTTCCCCCCCACCTGATTACCCCGGGCAGGAGGGCAGGCGTGCTGCCTTGCGGGAGTTGGCACTGACTTCCCCCACCTGATTACCCCGGGCAGGAGGGCAGGCGTGCTGCCTTGCGGGGTTGGCCTGACTTCTCATGCCTAACACAGGCGCCGAGAGACATGGGCCAGAGAGGAAGGCGGGTCGGACGCAACACTGGTGGGGGACAAGGCCCAGCCGGGACCTTTGCTCCCTGTAAACTGGATGTGCCTGAGCAGACCCCGCAGGGACCCCAGGGAGGCAAGCGGTCTGTGAAGAGGCGGAACACAGGAGACACGGCACCTGAGGAAGCTATATAACACACGGCTCACATGTACACACACACATTACACATAGCTCATGTATACACATATACACTGTATAGGCTCACGTGTACAACATACATTGCACACAGCTCACATGTACACATCACACATGGTCGTGTATACACATACATTACACATGGCTCACATGTATATGCATACATTACACAGGCTCACATGTACATGCTTACATTGGCTCATGTATACATATACACGCTCCTGTGTAAACATACATCGCACATGGCTCATGTGTATACACATCACACTCAAGTGTACACATGTATGTTACACATGACTTACT
The DNA here is from genome assembly GCA_021461705.1 of Cryptotis parvus. NCBI lineage: Eukaryota > Metazoa > Chordata > Mammalia > Eulipotyphla > Soricidae > Cryptotis > Cryptotis parvus. Next base: position 84,423 of record JAJIBD010005167.1, on the reverse strand, counting down.
TGCACACATGTATATCACACAGGCTCACGTGTACACACATACGTTACACACATATCATGTGTACACAGGCATGTGTGTGCACGTAGGCATCCTGCATGTATACATAGGCACACATACACGTGTGTGCAGGCATGCATGTATGTGTGTATGCACGGGCAGGAGTGTACGTGTATGTGTGCGTATGTCTGTGCGTGTATGTACGTGTTGTGTGCGTGTCTGTGCTCTGGGTTGGGGCAGAACCCGCTGTGTCCTGCTGTGTCCCCCCCCAGTGTCCAGACCCTGCGTGGAACCAGCTCCCAGTTCCTTTCCCAACCCGCTCCAGTCACAGCAGGGGCTTCTCTGGAATCCCACCCTTTTGGGCTTTCTCCAGCAGGAACAGTGAGCCCCCGGCCCCTCTCTCCAGCAACACATTCTCAGGCACAGCCCTGGGCCACGAGCCTGCCCACGTACCAGACGAACTCGTGGCAGACTGAGCAGAAAGTGGGCTGTGGGAAGAAGGTGGCCGTGAACTTCGTGGCACTTGACGTGATGCACCCGGGCCTGCTTCATGGCTCCTCGGCGGTGGTGCAGGGCGAAGAAGCCCTCGCTCTCCAGCTCACTGTCCTTGGTGTCTGGGAGGCGAGGGCGGGGGGATGTGGAGGCTGTGGGAGCCCAATGGAGAGCTGTGCGCTGGCCAGTCTGCCTCCCTGGTGCACGCGTGGCCGCCTGTCTCCCTGTGACCTTCGCTTCTTGCTGGCAGACCTGAGTCCCCGGACTGTTCTCCCTCTGGTGTGTCCCCCGTGGTGCCTGGCCTGTTCCCGTCCCACAAGTGGCAGGCCGGGCAGGGTGTGGCTGAGGCCTTCCTGAGTGAGTGGGAGCATGTGGGTGCTGGCAGCTGGTGGCAACACAGGCTTCTAGTAACCCCAGCCGTGAACCCGCTCAGGCAGGACCCCACAGGGACCAGTCCCTGGGGCTACGGGCATCCAAGATGTGGAGATGTGGATCAGCCAGGCCTGGAGAAAACACCACCGCAAAACAGTAGGTGGCTCCAGCAGGCCCCAGAGTGTGTGGGAGTATTGGTGGTATGGGCTACAGGGAACAGGGTGGGGTCATGGGATCACAGGGTGCGGGATATGGGACACAGGGCACAGGGTATGGGCCATGGGATATGGAGTATGGGCCATGGGGTATAGGCCACACAGCACTGAAGGACTACGCCCACTCTGTGCTTTAGGAATGGCTATTTTTTGGTTTGGTTTTGGGCTATTCTCCCCCCTCCTGCTGGGTTTGGGGGATCCTGTGTAACAATGATCAAATCTGGATCAACGTGTGGACCAAGGCTGGGCTCCCCACTGTCCTATGCTCAGGCTCCTGCTGTGCGCATGTGTGTCGTGTGTGAGCGTGTGTGTGAGAGTACAGAGGGAGAGCTGAGAGCAGGAAGTCTTGTGCGTGGGCATGTGTCCTTCTCGCTTTTGGCTGAGCAGCTGTGGGGAGCCCAGCTGACCAGCTCACCTGCTGATAGTACCTCTCTGAGTAGAGGCTGCGAGACACACTCACCATGCCCGGGCACCTGTGGGTCTGCATAGCTGGACCCTGGTCCCCTGAGGACCCGAAGCCTGTGGGAGGTCCCAGACTCCCTGGGAAGGGCTGAGGCCTACGGGGCTGCATGTCCATGGTAGGAAGGGTGGCCATGACCGTGGGTGGTGTAGCTGCGGCTCTCAGGCACCCCTGCCCACACCCGCTCCTGACCTCCACCCTGTAGCCTTATCGTCCCAGCCAGCACTTTCCTTTTCTGTGGCAGCTGTCTCAGGGACAGCCGGGAATGCAACCACGTCTCTCAGCCGCTGCACAGGCTCAGAGAACAAAGATGATGACAGGGTCTTCCCTCCTCCTCCTCCCTCCTCCCCTCCCTCCTCCCCTCGCCCTCCTTCCTTTCTCCAGTTTCTTCTTTCAATAACCCTGATAACTTTAGACTATGGAGGAAACAGAGCCAAGACCAGGCCCGAGCTCCAGCATCTGGCCCATCTCCAGCATCTAATTATCCAGCTCCAGCTCCCTGGGAGCACCCCTCTACCACCCACTCTGCCAGGGTTTGGTTTTGGGCAAGGCATATCCTTGGTGGTGCATCATCTCACCTCTGTTCCAGAGGGCATTTAGAAAAAGGTCCTTTCGGGCTTGAGATTATTTATTCCAATATTTTTTTTGTTGTTCTGGGTCCACCTGGCAGTGCTCAGGCTCCTGGCAGGCTCCAGGGCCATTATGGGGAGGTGGGGATGGAACCAGGTCGCTGTGTGCATGGAAAGCCCTCCACAGTCCACAGGCCTCTCCTTGGGGACCACATGTCACATCGAACACCATCGAGCTGGTCTCCCCGACTCTGTGCATGCTCTAGGCGCCCCCGAGGCCTGGGTCTCCCCTACTCTGTGTGTGGTCTAGGAACCCCAACACACCTGCTTTCTCCTGGGCCTATGTGGGGTCCCGACCCCAAAGCAACCCCTGAAGCTGGCTCGGGACAAGGCCAGGGCAGACAGAGGCCGCTCTCCATGATCAGATGATCTCTGAAGCTGCAGGAAGCGGAAGCCTCTAAGCCACGCTCTCACCTTTTACACCTTTACACCTGCCGTTGGCTGCAGCCCCAGGGGTGGGAGGGTGGATGGATGGAAAGATAGACAGACTGATTGACAGATGCAGAGATGGACGGACGGGCAGGAGGCTGGGCTGCCAGAGGCAGGACATGACCTGGGCATATGCGGAAGCTGACCCCCGCCCAGGGCCCACATTCTGTGTCTACAGGCTGAGCCCTGGGATGCCTGAGTCTGTGGCTCCATCTGTCGTGGCCGAGGGCCACAGTGGCCTGTCATGTCCACAAAGGGCCAGGAGGGGGTGCAGACAACCCAGCTCAGGGCAGGTGCTGGATGGGGTGGGGAGACCTGCCCTTCAGAGACAGACCCTCAGAGCACGTCCAGCGAGGTGCGCCCGCCCCCTCCTGCCCACATGTCCCTGCGGCCATTTTTTGTGCGTTTGTGCAGAGATCAGGCCGGGACAGCGGTACGACCCCAGGGAAGAAGACGCACACTCACCGCTCATTTCCAGGAAGTACCTGGCATTCATCAGTATCCGGCCCTGCGGCCTCAGCTCCAGCTGCAGGGAGGAGAGAGAAGCCGTCAGCATGCGGAACGTCCAGTATACACAGCACAGAGTGAGGAAGCCAGTGAACATGCCTGCTACAAGAGTTCCAGGTCTGAGGGGCCCAGCTGCTCTCTCGAGGGTGGGACCCCCAGCCCCTGACCCAGCAGCAGCCTTCAGGGGTGTCATCCCCACCCAACACTCACCCATATCTCCGTCTTCCCGTTGCTCTTGCGGCACCTGTCGGCCAGCGAGGACAGCTCCACTGTGGTCTCGGAGATGAGGTCGGCGTTCCTGCCCTTCACGACGATCTGCATGACCCGGCCCTTGGTGATGTGCGGCGTCGAAGGTGCTGTCCCAGGGCGGGTACATGGTGGGCTTCTTCTGCACGTACATCTGCCCGCCCTCTGGCCACACAGACACGGGGGCCGGCTGTTACTCCAGCCATTTCGGCCCCTGGCGGCCTCCGTGTCCCGGCTACAGGGAGACGAGAGTTACCCATAAACCCGCCGGGGCAGGCACGGAGCCAAGAAACTGAGCGTGGGAGCTCAGGGGTCTGGCTCAGCCCTGCTCCCCCGCACACCTGGTGGGCTCCCAGGCTGGCTGGGGGTGGTCTCTGTGCTGTGTGCCTGAGGAAAGGAGGGAGATGTAGACCCTGTCCTGACCCCCTTTGCCATGCGGGGGGCAGGGGTTGGTGGAGTGTTTCCTGTCAGTCCATCTGTGATAATGCCCCTCGGTGCACAGAGAAAGGGAGAGACCCCAAAGGCGCATCGGCGTCCTGTTGCAGGACTCGGCAGGAGGGTCAGGCTTCTAGGAGCCGCTCCTGAGAAGAGGGCGAGGGCTGCGGGCATCGGGTGTCGCCTGCACCACACTGTCTCTTCTCTGCTCCCGGGGGTGAGGGGGGACACCGCCTGGAAACACGGAGAGTCGTCTTGGTGACAAGGTCCTCATTAGCCCAAGTTCAAAGCCAGGTGCCCTGGAGCCAGTGACATCACACAAGTTGTGCTCAGGGCCCAGGAGCTGCAGCCCGCTCTGAGCACGGTGCTTCAAAGGCGCGCTGACATTTCAAGGTCTCGGAGGGCCAGGAGAGATGGCCAGGCTGTGGGCAGGCAGATGGCATGGGCAGCACCGCGTGGTGGGGTTGGGCCGTGGCCACAATGGGCCATGGGGACAGGGTTGGGCAGTGGCCACAGCAGACTGTGGGGTACCAGAAGTGGGCTGTGTAGATTGCCCGTAGCCGCGGCTGGCAGGTCTGTGGCCAGTGGGAACTGCATGGACACAGCCTCCTGTCTCGCCATTACTGTATCAGTGGATCTCTTTCCCGTGGGCTTAGGGGGCCCCAGGGTTCTGCCAGAGATTCTTGGCCAAGCTGGCAGATGATGCTTCAACGTGAGTGGGAGGTTGGGGGCAGCACCCTGGGATGCCCAGGGCCCCTGAGGGGGATGTGGTGCCATCCCTGCTACCCCTCAGGGAGCCTCACTACGCTGCCTGGGGCAGTGTCTGTAGCGGCCCCATACGTGACCCCTGAGCGCGTGGGGGTGTGGCCCCAACAGAATAATGGCACTAGGCCCAGGGAGCCCAGTAACGTCCTGGACGGGTCCCAGCCCCAAAATAATTTTTTCAACTTTTCAGGATCTGTAATAAATAAGGTATCGATATAAAGCTTTCCCCAAATCCCATCTGCTTCACTCTGTGTGCATCTGTGTGATGCTGGGGCGGCACATTCGCCCCTCGCCCTCTGCCCATCACTGTCCCTTGTGTTGGTGTTGGGCGCGTGCCCACTAGGGGCCACACTCTCTCACTGTTACCCACACATGTGCTGCCCAGAGGCTACTTCTGGGCTGTGATGTCCATGTCTCTTGACCCAAGGAGCTCTCGGGCCACAGCTGGCAGCCACTGACCGCAGGGACGGTGGCAGAAGGCAGATTTGCCTGATGTCACTTGCTTCATGTGGAGAATCAGGTATTGAACTCATGACCAGGCTCACACAGAAGAGTATTATTTTTGCTTTTTTTCTGGGGGGCTACACTTGGCGATGCTTAGGGGTCACTTATGGTGGTGCTCGGGACCAGAGGGGAAGCCGGGATGGAACCTGGATCAGTCACATGCACAGCAAGCACTAACCCGCTCCTGTCTCTACAGCCCCGCCCAGCTGTGCCCACACCCCTCAGGGTGCCTGTACCCCTCTCCGGATTGTAGCCAGGCGGGATGAGGCCTGGCAACCGGCCCTCAGCAGAATCAGTCCCGCACCTGGTGGCGCTCGTCCCTGAGGCGGCTGTCCTCAGCCACAGCACCTGATGCCTGTCTCACCCACAGCCCCTCTCCAAGCCCGGGGGACAGTCATGAGATCCCCCACCCGAACAAACACATGGGTTTCCTGCCCCGCTCACCTGAGTCCACACACTCCTTGACCAGCACGGCGCAGTATGGGCTCACGGCCTCTCCCTGGCTGGGCGGGCAGGCCCCGCAGTCAAAGTTGGACAGGCCGATGCGCAGGGAACGGGACATCGTTGCTCCCTGACGGGTGACAGAAGGCAAAGACGATGACTTCTGGTGTCCCCAGCCCCCCTCAGCAACATCTTATCGCCCCTGCCAGAGTTGTGGCATGGCCAGCTCGGAGCAGATGCGCTTCCTGCCCCAAGAGGGCCGTTCCCTGCAGGCACCCCAGAGCCCTAAGCCGCAGTGTCTGAGGCACAGGCTGTAGGGCGGGTAGCCAGGCTGACGCTTCCCAGCCCTATCTCTGCTCTTCTTCAAGTAGGGAGTAAGGAAACGAGCCGGTGAGGTGTGCATCTATTTTGGTTACAGTCTTAAACATGACACCACAAGACCCTTCCAGGGCTATTTATGAGTGTTCGGGTGCAGGCCACTCAGCAGCTGGCTGCTGGAGTTCGGTGTCTGCAGGATGTGTGTTTTCTTCACGGACATGGGCACACAAGCACACTCACTCACTCACTCACTCACTACTCACTCACTCTCACAGTCATACACACACACCTACTCACACAGTTACATACACATGCACACACTCATGCACACATGTGTACACGTACTCTCACAACCACTCATACAATCAGCTATACACACTTACAGTCACACACACAGGCACGCACACATACACACACACACACCCGCCTGCCTGTGTATGTGCAGCTCTCAGGTTATGAGCCTCTGACACAGCCGTGCAGAGCGGCCCCGTCCTGCTGCGTGCGGGATCAAGAGCTTCTCAAAAGCCCGGCGCTGATGGTTCTGCTCTCCTTAGACACCCGGGACCCCACGCAATCCATGGCTTGGGTGAGTGTGACTGAACACCAGGAAATCTGTGTCTTGTGCCTCTGGGTGCGTGAATCCTCATGTGTCTTTTTATCTGTGGGTGTGGCTACGTCGTGTGTGTGTGTATGGACCTGTGGGCGTCTGCGAATCTTGTGTGCATAAATCTGTGTGGGAACCTGTGAGTGTGTGCATGTCTGTGTTTGAATCATGTGTGTGAATCAGAGTGTGTCTGTGTGAATCTTATGTGAGCTTGTGTGAATCTGTGAGTGAGTGACTCTGTGTCTTGTGAGTGTGCCTTGTGTGAGTGATTCCTGTGTCTTGTATGAGTGCGATGGTGCAGAGCATGAGCTGCTCCACAGGTTCTGTGCAGTGACCTGCTGTGCTGAGAAGGGGTTCCCTGGGCTATAGCAGAGGGACACGTGGCTGCTCTAGGTTGGGGGCCGGTCCTCAGGCTCTCCTGGACAGGCGTATGCAGAGCGCTCCTGCCCCACTGCCCGGCTGCCTTGTCTGTCTGTGGCCAGAGCCCAGGTAGGATGGGTACTGGAGCATGTGTCCATTCTGTGCTGGGCAGGGCCACCAGCCTCCAACCAGGGTCCCCCACCTTTTCCCACTCTTGCCCCATGGGGCCACCCGAACTGGGTATCAGTCCCCCTGCTGTCCCTGAGCCCCCAGCGTGCCTTGCAATGACATCTGTGATGTCAGCCGCATCAGCACCCACTGCGCTCTGTGGCAACGGTCACCGTGGGATACCCTGCTAAGTCCAGCACCCCCCCAGCCCTGTCAGGGCTCTGCAGGACAGCGCCTGGCCAAGGACTGGCTTCTCGTCTGACTCTCTGGCTTTTGGGTCACACTAGTGGTGCTCAGACTCTCTCCTGGCAGGGTTCAGGGGACCCTGTGTGTGGGGGGATGGATCTGGGTCAGTCACATGCCAGACCAGTGCCCTGCCCACTGGACTGTCTCTCCCACTGACACAGCTTCACTCCTGTCCTTGGACGTGTGGGCGGTCCCCAGATCCTGCCAGCTGCACTAAGTGCTGCCGTGAAAACACGCATGCAAATGCCTTTTGGAGTTCGTGTGTGTGCGTGTGTGTGTGTGTGTGTGTGCGTGTGTGTGTGTGTGTGTGTGTGTGTGTGTGTGTGTGTGTGTGTGTTTGGGAGGCAGATCAAGAAGTAGAGCTGCTGGGCCCTACAAGGGCTCTGTCCTACTCCTTGGAGAAATATCCCTCAATGTCCCCCTCCTCTTCACAGAGGCAGGCTCTGACGACAATCACCAACAGCGAGTGAGGCTCTTTCCTGCCATTTCACCCTGCCAACACAAGGTTCCAGTCTTCTTGATCTACGCCATTTTTCATTGGGTGAGGTATCTCATGGCGATTTGGATTTGCATTACCCACTGCCTGCTGGATGTCCTCTTTAGGGAAGTGTCTGGTCATTTCTTCTGCCCATTTTGGTTCTGGCCTATGGGCTGCCCCGTTCCCTGTCCTGAAGCCCTGGTGATTCCCAGCCGGTTCCCTGCAGGGAGGGAGCAGCAGCAGGCGAGGCAAGAACTGTCCCTCCCCTGCCTTAGGGCAGGGGGCAGGTGACTTGTGAGCTACTGACTGGGCACAGCCGTGAAGCCATGAAGCCTCGGCGGCGTGGGGCCTGCCAGGTGCCCACCGTCCAATCTGGACATCACGCCCCTTGCTCACTCTTCAGAGCTGCAGGGTGTCTGTAAGTGGTTTGAGGGCCCAGGAACTCCCCAAGGCGGCGCCCTCAGGGTGGCAGGGCCTGAGATGGAAGATCCAGGAGAAATGAAAGTCTCGCATATGGACATGGAGTCTTGGGAAAGAAAAGGCTCTGTCAGCCAGAGGAGGCGAAGCGGCAGAGTCTAGCGGCACAGGTTGCATAAAGACCGTCGTCATTGCCGCCATGAGACTGACAGAGGCTCATAAAAATTAAGATGGTGTAGGGATCTCAGTGGTCAGGCACCTGGTCTCTGGGCATTCTCGGAAGCAGGCCCTGAGCACAGCTGGGTGTGGCTCCCAGCAGGCAAAGATATCTCCGTTGAGCGCCAGGGACCTGGAAGGGCAGATCTGCGGGGTCCCAGGCACCACTGGCAACTGCGTGGGGGTATGACCCAGACCACAACACCCCAAACGGAACCAAGCCTTGGATCTCATGGTACCCCTGACCGGGCAGGGGTTAGTGGGAGTCAGTGGCGGTGCCAGGCAATGAGACAAGGTCCGAAGGGCTCCGGGCCCTGGAGCTGGCGCTTGACCTTGTTTCAGAGCAGCCCAAGGGAAACCCAATTTGCTGCATAGAACACAAAGATGAAAACACTCTGGTGCCCCCTGGAAGGGAAAGGCTTCATCAACAGGCCCTCCAGCAACCTGCAACTGTTTCAGTTTGCAAAACCACAGCTCAGCGCAAGCGCCAGATGCCATCGATAAAGTGCCGCTAGTGCAGGTGAGAGATGCTGAGTAAACAAGCTGGCGGGTGGCCACCGGCTGTGGGCAGGAAGTGGGGGTCCCGGGCCCAGCAGGCCCGAACCCTGGCACCTGCCAGTCGTCCCTCCCTGGGGAAGGAGCAGATACGAGCTGTAGGTGGACCTTTCCAGGTCATGGGGGCCCAATGCCATCATGGAACTGAAGAGGTTGGCGCGGGTCTGGCCTGGCCCACCGCCCCTGCCGCGCGGCTCTCTCCCGGCTTCCTTGCCTCGGGGACCAAGGTCCTGGCGAAGGGCGTGGTACTGGCAAGGGTAGACATGCTGCTATACAGCTCGGGCTCCAGGGGATTTATGGTCAGGCCAGGGCTGCGGCTGCCCGAGGAGGGTCTGGGCCTGGGCTACAGGGATGTGGCCCACCAGACCCTCCCTGGGGTTTCACGGCACGAGGGCAGGCACCTCGTCCACGGCTGTGCCAGCTGCAGGGGTTGAGAGTGCCCATGAAGCTCACGGCCACTCACCAGCCTGGCCCTGCAGGGACCTCAGCGGCCACCAACATGAAGGCTGGAGCCATGCCCCAGGGGACCTGCTGTTCTCAGCTCCGGGAGTGTGCTGGGGACCCTCCTCCCCCTCTTCCCCCTTCACAGTTCCCTCCCCCAGGAGCTCTGATTTCTCTGCTGTCTTACCACCGTTCTCGCCTTTCTTCCCAAAGAAAATACCTTCAAGGGGCCCCACCTGCTCTTGTTTCCCCAGATCCGTCACTAACCAGTGACCAGTTCTGGGCTTTATGATTGATGAATATTTTGTAAAGGAGCCAAGAGCTGACAAGTGAGTAAAGAAAGTCTCTAACGGTGCTGGAAACCTGGACAGCTGCAGCAAAAATAGAAAGAAACTAAACCCCAGGCAGAAATTAATTCAGACCTGTATCAGGATGTGGATGTCAGACCCAGAACCATAAAATATCCAGGAGAAAATGCAGCATGCCTGGAAACCAGGCTGGAGCGATCCCAACGCAGGAAAGGAAAGCATGAATAAGCCCGTTAAGGGACGACATGGACCCACATTCTCCTTCAGAGCCCAGGAAACTCCTGCCAGAGACAAAGGACCAGAGAGCAAGCAGGAGGGGGCACAGCTTCATCGTGGCACGAGGGTTCCGACTACAGAGAACTCAACCATGAGTGCCAGGCGGGGCACAGCCCTCAGCTTGCATGTGTTCGAGTCCTGGCCCGGCACAGTTCCCTGAGCATTGCTAGGAGTGACCGCTGAGTACAGCTGACCGTGGCCCCAAACAAAATATCCCAACAGTGGCAGAGGACCTGAGTGAACGCTTGCTCAGGCCTGGGAACAGGCAGCGGGCATGGGCGGCCCCATCACCCTCCCGATTAGGACATGCAAACTGACCCGCAAGGTGCCACCGCCTCAGTGGGGAAGATGACAAGGACTGAGAGTGGGAGGATGCGGGGCAGAGCTGGCCACAGCCTCAGGGTCCGTCAGCGACTGGCACACAGAGGCGGATGAGCTGCGCAGGGATAGCTATGGCTGAGGGAAATCTGGCCATTTGCAATGGACAGACGCAGAGGCTGGGAGAAAGACACTACGGGGAGAGGCTGAGCACGGCCCCAGCTGCCCCTGCCACGCCACAGGGCTACGAGGAGGAGGGCCGGGGAGGGTACAGAAACCCACTGGGCTGAGACGGGGTCCTGGAGCACTGGGAAGGGAAAGGGGCGGGTCACCGAGGCTGGTGGCCAGGGTGAGCAGGATGCCAGGGCACTGACGTGCATAAACATAAACCAGAGCCTCTGTGGTCTGAGGACACCCCCCCCCCTCCGCACGAGTGCTCCTGCTCGGGCCAGGTCACCCATTAATCTGCTGGGGAATGTGGGTCATCGGGGCATTTACATTTCTCAGAGGATCTGTGGCCTTAAGCGTTAGCTGGCAAGATTCTGCCTTGGAGTCGAGGTGAAGGAGCAGAGCGGCAATCTGACCAGAGCCCCTCCCACAGCAGAGGCCCCTCCCCCGTTACAGGCCTCTCCGGCCCACCCCTTTGGCCTGTCCAGGTGACACACCTGCCCTGTGCCCGCCAGCAGTTCTGGCTCCCTGGCCACACCCTCAGCATCCCTGGCACGTTCTCCAGAGGTGGCTCCTGATGCTCGGGGATGACCCACAGCTCTGCTCGGAAAGGCGGGTCTCACTTGGTGCTTCCTCGGTCCAGAGCTCCTTCCCTCTGCCAGGTGCCCCTGGCACCTGCCTCTCTGTTTGGGGTCCCCTGGTGAGGACACAGGAGGGCTGAGCTGCGTGTGGGGCCGGTCCCGGCGGCTCTCTCTGGGTCTGCACGCTTGGTTCTCTCTCCCTTCCCTATCGCCATTGGCACATCGCTGTGTCCAGGGGTTGGGCTTTTTGGGATGTCGCATTGTGAGGGGGGAGGTGTGTGGGGTGTTTCACACTGTGGCCCCACAGATCCCGGGCAGTGTGGCATGTGGGCACTGCTCAAGGTGGGACTCCAGGCTTCCCGCGCTCTCCCTGGCTGATGAGTATCCCCACAAGAAAGACCCGTCGTGCTTCCCAGGGGAAGAGCAACACAGCTGTGCTCAGGGAGGCCCTTCTCCCCCACCTCCTGACACGTGTGTGACTGTGACGCTCTCCACCTGCTCCTCTGAAGAGCTGAGACCTGCCGGCTTTACCGAAACACATGTATGCGGTGATGTGCTCCACCTACTTTCTTAGGTGACCGCCGGCTTTACCGAAACACAATGACGGTGATGTGCTCCACCTACTCCTCTGGGTAGCTGTGACCTGCCGGCTTTACGAAACACATGTATGACGGTGATGTGCTCCACCTACTCTGGGTAGCTGTGACCAGCTGGATTTACCTGCTGGACTCAAACAGCAGCTGTGTTAGTGCTGGTCAGCGACTTGGGCAGTGCCTGCGAGCCATGCCCCCCAGTGCCCTTGTCCACGCCAACAGGCCGGGCAAGGAAGGGTCCCTCTATCCTGTGCTGTGTTCCAGGTGCCCTGTTTCTCTTGTTCAGGAAGCATCTGAGACATGGGCTGAATAACGCCGGCTCTGGGGGGGTGTCCCTGGCCTGTCACGGGGCCTGCACATGGCAGCCAGCCCAGATTCCGAACCTCACGAGGCAGTGCCTATGCTCTGGGTGATGGACAGCACTCATCTGTGACCTGCTGCCCATCTAGGACGGCTGAGCTTAGCTTTGGGGGCACTTAGCCTCCAGGTCCCGGGCACATGGGTTGCTGTGTGGCCCAGGTTGTGGGGGCTGGGAGGGCCGGACCCAGTGAGGCGGCAGTGATGGTGTAGGCCCGGAGCCAGGCTCAGAGTCAGTCCTAAGAGAAGGCTTGGGAGGAATCTGGGGGAAGGTGTTGGGGGCATCGTCCAGGAGCTGCAGGGACCAGGTGGGGCTTGTCTGGGGTGAGGGAACCAAGGGCATTGCATCATGGGGTGGGGGAGGAGGGGGCTTGCAGGGGCCAGGGGAGGCAAGAAAGCACGCAAGGAATGTGGGGTGCAGTGGTTAGGTGCAGAGGACTCAGGGAGGGCGTGCGTGGTGCTGCCCAGGGAGGGGGCAGAGACTGGGCCGGGCTCCCGAACTGGCTCCACAGAGCCCCTGCAGGCCAAGCAGGTGAGGGGCCAGGTCGCCCGGGTCACTACGGGCCTGTGTTGCCGGTCACTGCGGGCCCCGTGGGTGACCCCTGGTCCCGTTTCCTCACAGTGACACTCTCCTGCCAGCGGTCGTGCTGAGTAACGCTCCGGGATCCCGGCCCTGGCACCGTCTCACCTGCTGCTCCCTGCAGTGCCGTGGAAGTGGGCCCACACCGGGGCGGCGGGAGGACATGGACACTAGAGGCAGAGAATGAAGGCCAGTGGCGGGGACAGTGGGAGCAGGGATTGCTGGGACCATGTCTCAGACAACAGTGAGGGTCAGGAGTGAATTCTTGGGAGAGAAAATGGGCCCTGAACTCTGACACAAACAGACGCTCAGCAGAAACAGCCCCTGCGGTCTCAGGAGGCGGGAGGTGGGAATGCTGAGTCCTGGGGAAAGCGTCCCGCAGAGGCGGTGAGACTCTCCTGGAGGAGGTGGGACCCCCCCACTTGGGGAGGTGAGAACCTATAGGAGGTGAGACCCTATGGGGCCCCCAGGGACTCAAAGACCAGCGTGTGGTCCCCAGGTGTGCTTTGCTTGCTGGGACCACCCGTATCTGCCCTCGGAAGATCTCCGGAGCCACCAGACCAAGGGCTTAGGACAGAGCTGGGGGGTGCGCCAAAGCTCTGAGGGACTTCACTGAAGAGAGCTCCAGGGGCCCAGCGGGCATGTCTAAAGGACACCTGTCTCGGAGAGCCCTAGCGGAAAGCGGGGCTGGGCACAGTCTTGGGGAAGGGAGTCAGTACCGGGGTCAGGAGCTGTCTGGGGAGGCTTGAGCCCAGTTTGGTTTCCCAAGCACCACGGCACAGCCCTGGACCCCTCGGCCCCTGCAGGTCCTGGGGGCTTTGGTGATTCTGTCACCATAGGGGCCAAGCACAGAACCTGCAGCCGGCCAGGAACCTCCAGGGCGAGCCCCTGACCTTGGGAGCCTCTTGGGAGACCCCACAAAAGAAACCCTCCAAACCAGACCTTTTCTACCCACTAGATGGCCGGGCTGACATGGCCCAGAGCCAGCCTCAGGGAAGTGGTGGCCACAACTAGGCCAGGCACCATCTTTGGACACAGCCCCCAGCCTCACGCCCTGAGACAGCCCCAGGCCCCGTGTGCCTGGTGGTGCTCTCAGATGTCAGGTGCCTGGCACAGAAACTGTGCCTCTTCCACAGAAGACAGGCACCGACTGTCAGCACAAGGACCTTTCTAGAAATAACCTTTAATTAAGCACTGCCTGCAGCCGCAGGCCTGCATCCAGCATTGCTCTGGGGCCACATCCCCATAACCCGTTAGGGACCCAGACACCCACAGAAATAGTCATTGATGGCAATGGTTCTCCCCTGGGCAAACCTCGGAGGGGTGGAGACCATGGAGAAGGGGCCCAGGCTGCAGGGGACCAGCCATCAGCACAGCGCCGGGGAGAGCGGAAGTCAGCAGGGCGAAGCAGAGGGCAGAGGGCGTGCCCAGAGCTCCCCACCCACTTCCATGCTCAAAGTTTCCAAGGAAATTAGCAGAAGCCAGAAACCCAGGCGGGGATGGCGCCCTGTTCCCAGGGGCTCTGGTGCCAGAGGGAAATACGGATGCAGGGACAGAATCCCTCAGGCACTGTCAGGGCAGGGGTGCAGAGGTGAGGTATGGCTGCGGCAGGGTGTCTGGGCGGGTGGGCTGCAGCAACCCCAGCCCCAGCAAGGCACCGGCAGAGGCTCAGCTGTGCAGAAACTTCAAACGCTTCAGCCGCCACCTTAGCAAATGTCACCTCCTGCCCCCAGACAGCCTTTCTAGACGCGATCAGCATCCGCTGAGGCCTGCCATTTTACAACCTCGGGGCAGGTGGGGGAGGAAGATGGGGCGCCCCGGGGTGCTGACAGAGGGGCCAGGCTCTGGATGTGCCTGCTGTGGTAGGTATGGTGGTTCCCCAGGGGCCCGCACCATGGCTCCTGCCTCCTGAGCCCCGGTCCTAGAGGGACGCACGTCCCAGGGCCCAGAGCAGGTCCTCCCCTGCCCCGGAGCCATCCCGGCCCCCAGAACCTGTCTAACAGCGCCCCAGAGGCATCGCGGGGGCACTGGCTGGTCTGGGTGCAGCGGGCGGGGGTGTCCAGGCCTTGGGCAGACACGGTGTCCCCAGTTCTGAAAGGTCCCGGGAGAGGATGTTTTTCCCTGCCCCGCGGCCAGTGACAGCCAGAGCGGCGCAAGTGGGCGTCCCTCGGAGATGTGCCCGCGCCCCAGCTCTAGGGTCGGCGCATCTCCGCGCCTGGGCGCGCACCTGTCCTCTGCCCGGGCAGCCCACGCACAAACTTTACATCCAGACCCAAAGCCTGCGCGCCGCCGCCTGCCGGGTCGCGCTAGTCGTCCTAGCTCCCCTGCCCCGGCTCTGGCGGGGTTGTGCCTCAGGCCGCGCCCGCCCACCCACCCACCTACCTGCAGCAGCGGCTTCTCGGGGTCGGCAGTGGCGCGCGCTGGGCGGCTGACGGGATGTGCGCCGCGGGCAAGGCAGCCAGGGGGCGCTCGCGAGTCCGCGCCCGCCACCACCCTCGCCCCGCCCCCGGGGGGCCCCGCCCCTCCCGCCCCACCTCGACCGCGCCCCTCCCGCTCTCCTCCCTGCTCCCCGCCCCAAGCTCCAGCCTGGCCCCTTCTTCCACCCTAGCCCCGCCCTGGCCCCATCCCAGTGTTCTGCAGGCCCCACCATCCCCCCCCCCGCCCTACCCAACCCCGCCCCAGGCTGTGCGCTGGTCCAGTCACCACCCTCATCCTCACACATGCCCCGCCCCAAAATTATTGTCCCCCGCCCCCACTCTCACCAGGCCCTGCCCCTACGCTCCAGGCCCCGCCCCCTAGCACTCGGCCCCGCCCCCAAGCTCCCTCCCCGCATCCTTCCCAGGTCCCGCCCTCCATCTTCACCCCCACCCCCCCAGCTCAGGGAAACTGCCTGGACTCCATAGAAACACCCCCCCACCCCACTTCCCACGGGGTTGAAAATGAAGGAGCTGGAAGGGCGCTTATAGTCAAACCTAGAAAGGGGAAGCACAAGGGAAGGTCACGGTCACTGGGTGAAGGGATGGCAGTGTGGGGGGGGACACACTCTCCCTCTGTCGGGAGGATGAGGGAAAGGTATCCCTGTGGCGGAGGGTCGCCTCACGCCCCACAGAGCATCCCATAGAAAGCTCTGCCCCGTGGCCATTTCCTCTCCATGGAACACGCCACTACAATACGACTTTTATTTTAGAACTCGTGTTGTTACACGACCCCCAAGACCAGAGAGAGTGGAACCCCCTTTTTTATTTTCAGTTAGAGGGAGCAAGGTTAAAAGATATGAAAGAGCTGGACTCTGGAGCAGATGCCAGGGCTGGGACAGACAAGCAGAGGAGAGGCTTGCTCTGGGCAAGCTTTGCAGGCAGGCTCTGCCGATCACAGGGCAAAAAGCGGGCTGAGACCCAGGAAAGGGTCCTTTTGTCTGTGTGCCCAGCCAGCAGAGCCCAGCACCCCCGGAAGGTTCCAGCAGGTCTGAATGGCACATCCCAATGCATGGTGTGTGGTGGCCACTCCGCTCACTGCTCCCAGCTGCAGTTTGGTGGGAAATTGTATCTGTGGTCCAAACCGGGTCAGGACTGAAGCAACACTAGCCCCCACGCCCTGCCCCCTCCCCCACGAGCCCCTGTGAGGCTCTGCACTCACAGGGAAACTTCAGTCCCGACACCTGCTCTGGGCTTCTCCAGACCTCCTAAGCCCATCACGTGGCGGAAGAACTGGCA
This sequence comes from Cryptotis parvus, assembly GCA_021461705.1. Taxonomy (NCBI): domain Eukaryota; kingdom Metazoa; phylum Chordata; class Mammalia; order Eulipotyphla; family Soricidae; genus Cryptotis; species Cryptotis parvus. The sequence continues at coordinate 68,234 of JAJIBD010005167.1, read as the reverse complement.
TTGTCCATGCTGGAGGGCAGGAGACCAGGCCCTGCTCTGGCCCGGAGTCTGCGTCTCTCGCTATTTTGAGGTCAGGGCACAGCCGCTCTTGTCATCCAGCCACCACAGCTGGCTTTGAGGCTGTGTCCTGCTGGTTCTGCGCTCGGCTCACGCCCCAGCTCTGGGATCCTCCTTCGCTCCCTCATCCTCCCGACAGGGGGGAGAGAGCGCCCCCACCCCCGCACCGCACCGCTGCCTCTGTTTAAACACTAGAGCCCCTCGGCTCAGGGAGGTGAAGAGCTTGTCCAGGAAGGAGGTAAGAAGGGGCTGGGACCAGGTCCCAAGCCAGAAGCTCCTGGATCCCCTCTTTCGCATAGGACCCTCCATTCCCATGTCTCTCATTCCGTGCTCTGTGGGCTCCTCTGCACCCCCAAATCCAGCACTCCTCAGAGCTCCCTTCCTCTGGGGCCCGGGCCTATAAAACGACAGCCGTGGGCACCCAGACAGGGATGGTCCTCCCCAAGACCCCTCTACCTGTCCTGAGAGCTGTCTGGGCCAGGCCAAGCACCTCCCCCGCCCTGGCTGCAGATGCTGTTTCTGGCTCAGCCCAGCCTGTGTGCTAGTCAGACGCTGCTCTAAAGCTCCCGCCACCGTTGCTTCCTGGAAGAGGAAACGCATTTCCTGGGGGGGGCTCCACATGGGTGTGGGGTGAGGGCCCAGGCGTATGTCAGACAGCCTCACTCTCCTCTGCACCTCTTTCCCTTGCTCTCTGCCCGAGGCTTTCCAGAACAGAATCGTGTGTGTGTGTGTGTGTGTGTGTGTGTGTGTGTGTGTTGGGGGCACTCTCTGAGCATGAAGGTGGGGGAGCTCTCAGGGAGGCACAACAGTGCTCTGCCACCTCGTCCACGCCAGGCAGGGACAGAGAATCCTCCCTGTATGCCTCCCGGGGGTTCAGCACCCTGAGCTCCTGGTGTCCATGGAGCCAGGTGGTGTGTGAGGGGCAGGAGGGTCTGTTCAGAGGGGCGGGCCGGGCTCTGTGTGTTGTGTGCCCTACTCCTCCCAGCCTGACCACACTGTTCTTGGTGTGCTCCTGCTTGTGGCCCTAAAGAACCAGATGGGTCCTAAGGACAGAGCCCTCTGCCAGCCAACACCCGAAACAGGCAGAGCCTGGTGTAGGCAGGTCTAGAGAGTGTCAGCGATTCTGGAGGCAGCAGGGATTGCAGAACACACCTGGCACCAGGGAAGGAGAGTTCACGCCATGTGTTCAGAGGGCAAAAGGGACTCGTTAGAATTCAGAGCCCGTGAGTACCAGGAGCTCTCTCTAAGCCCCAGGGACAGAAAACGGGGTTTCTCAGTGCTCCCGGGCATTGAACAGCCTGGATTCTTGGAGAGTGGGGTGAGGTCACCTCTCACCAGGCAGGGAAGGGGACAGTTTACCCAGACTGGCACAGCCCAGGGCTGCAGGTTCAGCAGGAGGGAACAGATAGAAATCTTTCTGTGTGGCAGAGAAGGAAGTTTCGTATCTTCATGTATGATGAACACAAACAGGGTGCCGGGCTCTTCTGCAGCTTCTCTGCGCCCGACAACGTGGTTGGTGGAAACTCCAGGGCATGGGCAGAACCCTCCCTGGTTTAGCTGAGTGAAAGGACCGCGTGGCGGTAATGGGGGGAGGGGGCGTTGGTTTGACTTTCTGTCTGTTGAGCCTCAAATCTATTTTTTTTATCGTCATTCACTTAGTAATAGGCCAAGTAACTGCCTGACTCTTAAAAGTATAATAGTGTGTGTGTGAGACACACACACAGACAGAGACATAGAGACAGAAAGCGAGTGAGCGAGAGACAGAGACAAGGAGAGAGCACACGTGAGAGAGGCTAGAGAGAGAGAGAGAAAGTTGTCCTTATTCCTAACTAGTTCTGAGAACAAAAGAACCAACACACCGCAAGCCAGCCGAGTTGTAAATTATAATGTGTCAAAATGCCCAATTAAGGCAGCCATAGGAAATAAAACTCATCTTTGATGATGCAGAGCAGATAAGTGGATAATTTCCTCCTGTGTCAGTGTTTCTCGCACTGCAACAGTGCGTAACTGAACATGGGCAGGCGTCTTTGGCTTCTTCCTAAGCGGGGACGCCGTGGACACAGCGCTGTGGCCTGGCTCTGGCTGAGGCTTCTCAAATCCTCCCGGCTCCGAGACTGCTGAAGGCCAGTGGCAGGACAACGAGTCTGTGATAGGCGTCAGTGCTCCTTTAACACAGAAACCGGTCAGCCTGTGAAGTCTGGGCTGGTCAGTTCTGAAAGGAAAAACTCCAGTACTTCCTGTTCTTATTCCTATCTGCTGGGAGGGAGGTCCAGGCACTGTCCAGGCCCTCCATGAGATTCTCAGTCACGGGACCAGCCGGGCAGCAAACAGGCAATGCAGAGAGCTGAGGGGGCTCTGAAGGGGCTGGGGGTCAGACCTGGCCCAGGCTCATGCTGTGTCCTCCCGGCCCATGTCCAGAGTGTCTGAGGCCCACAGAGATGGTTCTGGATTTGGAGTGTTCAGGGACATCAGCATAAGGGGAAGACCCCGATGAGGAGAAATCTCTGTTCCACGAGGCTGGAGAGATAGTGCAGGGGGTTAAGTCACTGTGCATCAATTGACCCCAAATAGCCCCAAACACTGCTGGGAGAGATCTCTGAGCACAGGGCCAGGAGAGATCACTGAGCACAGGGCCAGGAGAGATCTCTGAGCATAGAGCCAGGGGGCTACGTTCGGGCACAGCCAGGTGTGGCCCTCAAACCAAAAACATGATTGTACCAAATGAAGGAGGTTCTGTCTCCATGGCACCCTCTACGTCCCACTGGCTCCTAGAACAACCCTCTGCTGTCCTCTCTCTCTCTGACCCTTTCCCACCCACAGGAAGGCAGAGGCCTCTGCCCGAGACCCGTATCTGGGGAAAGCCTGCCTAGAGGATGAGCAGAGCTGAGAAAATGAATGTGTTGAGTACAAGAGGAGAGGCCTGTCTGCTCAGGAATGTACTGATTGTGGTCTGCGATTTGATTGTGGTCCTGGCCCCTTGCTGCCGGTCCAGTCACTTGGCATTTTGGAAAAGACCAGCAACAAAGCAGCCCCACTCGACTGCCCTTTTTCTTGATCCAGACCCTCAGACACGTACTGTTTATAGCCTGAATCTCCTGCACACACATATGTGCGCACACACACACACACACGCACATGCACCCATACCAAAGTATGGTCTCGACGGGCTCATCTGCTGGGTTTCTTCCAGCTGTAAAATTCAGTCAGGAGGAAGTTCTAACTGCCAGTGCTGGGAATGGAATGTCGTTTGCTCGGCCATGCGCAGACTTTATGTGTGGTTTTAATGCGTGTTGGGATAGAAGTGATTAGGGATTCTCTCTGGGACTCCCGCTGGCACCCAGGGATGCCTGTGGCTCTGTGCTCTGGCTCCCCCTGCAACACCATTCAGTCGTCTCCTTTTACTCACAGCCTGGTGGGACTCCAGGGAAGGAGGCAGTTCTGGCGGCATCAGACCAGCGGTGCCAGGGCTCAGAGCAGTGGACTTTGCCATGTGACTGTTTAATTCCCCCAGCCCAGACCTCTCATGCGTACCTCAAGCTGGTCGTTTCTAGAAATTTTCATAGGCCTGTGGTGTGTAGAGCCCAGCTGATCTTTTCTTCTGTTTCTCAGGCAGAGTCAGCAATCAAAATGCATGAAGCTGAGCAAGGAGGTCCCTGGCTGTAGGGAGCCTCTCGCGAGCAGATGTTCAAGCTCCATTGACCCATCAAACACAGCGCATATGCGACCCACTTACCCACTACCTGAACAGAATGTTCCCTGGAAATAAAGAAAACTAGCCATGTTTAATGATTCGTCCCGATAGTGTGTATTTTATGTGGAGGCAACAATGAAAGCAAATAGCAAAAGGGTCTTTGCTCGCCTCCTGGTGCTCTCCAGAGAAACAGAGACCCTCATGCAGCACTGGCAGGGATGGTACATTGTCCAAAGCACTGCCCAATGCCCTCCACTGTTCCAGTCGCCTGTCCCCTGAGGTTTGTTTGCAGGGGCTATGAGGGGAGACCTGAGCCTTGTCTTGTGGGGTTTCCAGGCAGGAATCAGTCGGTCAATCCTGGCTGTACCGTGCTCAGACCCACCAGCTACCCCTTATGTAGAACTTGGGGCCCAGTACAAGACATGGCCAGTTCTTCCTCCTCAAACCTTGCCTGATCTCTGGAGGTTGAGAGGTGGCTGGTACTGAACCAAGACCTAGAACGAGGGACCAAGCCCACAGGTTTTGTTTGGCTCTATTGAAGATTGTCTTTGCCACCAAGGTTAAGAACAAGGACAGTCTTCCATTGTGTAGATGTACCATAGTTTCTTTATCCAGTCATCTGTTCTTGGGCACTCAGGTTGTTTCCAGATTCTGGCTGTTGTGAATAGTGCTTGATGAATACAGAAGTGCAGATAGTGTTTCTGCTATGTGGTTTTGGGCCCCAGAGCATGGCTGGGGGAGGATCTGGGGACATTGGTGTTGGGAAGTGTATTCTGGTGGAGGGATGGGTGCTGGAACACTGTATGACTGAAACCCAACTATGAACAACTTTGTAATTGTAAAAAAAAAAAAAATCCCTCCAAAAAAAAGGATAAGGACAGACTCAGATTCCTGCTTTGAGCAATTGTGTTGATCTTTCCTCTGATAAGCTTACACGCCCTTGTGTTCTCTCTCACTGCCACCCAGAAATGAGATGAAACCAAGGGTGACCTGTGCCTTCCCTAAAGACAGGGACTTTCAGGTATATTTCCTGACCTTCCCTCTTTGCAGAGGTGGTGGAGTTCATTTTAAAAATAACTCTCCTGATTATAGAGTAATGAATATTCATCTTGACACATTTGAAACTATGTATAGATGTTGTGCATTTTCTTTCCTCATGTCTGAAAGCCAGGGTAGCTGTTCAGGGCAAGTAGCTGGCCGTGCCCTCCAGTATGGAGCTGGCCCAGGGCTGAGTCATGGGGCCCAGCTCTAGGCTATTGCCGTTGTGGTTTTTACTTGCTTTGTTGCTTTTCTGTTTTCCCAGGAATTTGAAGGACTCCGAGGCAGGAGACAGCGTAGTCTTCCTGCTTGAAGCTGGCTCAGCTTCTTTGCTTTGAATTAAGTGGCAGGAATTATTCTCACCCCCAGAAGTTCTGCAAAATCCACCCTGGCAGCCCACAGACTTCCTTAGCTTCCTTCCACCAGGACTTGCTATCTGCAGCTTGCACGGCTTGGGGTCAGCGGTGAGGCTCTCTGAGTCCCTACCAGACCCGTCTGTAAGGTCAGGGAGAAGTTCTGGGGCCCAAGGAAGCCACAGATGCTGAGCCCTTGGGTTTAGTGAACCCCTCTGGGCAAGCCCCTAAACTCAGGAGGGCTGCAGGACTGTGGACCCCACTTTGGTCACACTACAAAGGTTCTCTCCCAGAGCGAGGCCAGGATGTTCCTCACTGCTCTTCATCCCGAAACCTGGCCTTCATCCCCCACATTGAGAACTGTGGGGGAACCGTGGGGTGTGGCAGGACAAGAGCAGTGGGGGTATTATGCTTCAATCCCAGCTTCCAGCTTCCACAGGAACACAGAGGCGAAGCTGAAGAAACCAACCCATGTTCAAGGCAGCTGCAGCTGCCCAGCCTGTGGCTTTCACACGTCTCACTGGTGTCAGAGAATGAACTTCTATTTGCTTCTGTGTGTGTGTGAGTGTGTGTGTGCACAGGCGTGTGACACCTAGTGGTGTTCAGGGGGCCACTCAAGCTCTGTGCTTGAGAGTTCATATAACATTGGGGCCGCCTGCATGCAAAGCCTGCACTCAGCTACTGAACTGCGTGAGTCTGCCGTGCCTCTGACTTCTTCTACTCTATAGATTCATGGGCCAGAGATATAAGAAAGTAGGCTGGTCTTCTTGCAAATGGCCAACCCTGGTTTGGTCCCCAGCATCCTGGATGGCCCCCAAGTTGCCAGGAATTAACCCTGAAGCTACCCGGCATGGCCCTAAGCCCCTATCCCCAAGAACAAAAAATAGAAATATGTCTTTCTTCCGGGTAGAAGAGAGCCATTCGGCCTAAGTGGAAATTGTTTCTTTACTTTCTTGGCCTGAGAGGAGTCCCAAACTGCCATAGGTCCTTTGCCATTTTGCAGGTGGAAAATGTGGGTCTCACATGCAGCCCTGTGAGCTGCTGGCCAGGGCCCCCGAGCCTGGGAGAGGCCATGGGCTGGACAGGTGTCAGGGCCTCCTGGGTACTGTTGGAGGGCACTGGTCTGGGTCTTGCCTGAGAACGTGACCCCCAGTGTGTGGGTGTCTCTGTGTCCCCCGGACCTGATGGCATCTCTGCCAGTCACCTTCTTCCCCGGAAGCAACAGGGGACACAGGGCAGTGCCAGGGGCTGGGTCTGGGGAGTCTTGGCCACTGCTTCTCCCCACTGAGCCCAGCCCCGATGTGCCCTGGGTGTTTTCACTAGAACGCATGCGGTTTTCAAACACAGGAAAGCAAATGTGGTAACCTGTGGTTAGAATTTCCACTAGAAAATAGAAAAAGTGTCACTGAGAGAGTGTTGGCGGGAAGTGGAGGCCAGCTGAGGAGAGTTTTCCTGAGTGCGAAGAGCAGGTGAGTTTCAGGTGCTGGGAACCGCCACTGCCCATGGGCCGGCATGAGTCAGCACAGCCTGTGGCCAGCAATGAAGAGAAACCTCTATCCGTTCATCTGTGCGTTGCCATCTGTCTGCCTGTCTTCAGCCATCTGTTTGTCCACGTTTGTCCATCAGCCTGTCTGACTACCGTCTGCTTGCCCACTTGTTCATCTGCCCATCTGTCCGTCTGAGCCCAGCACATACTCAGCCCCAGAAGGCACCTCAGTCTACATCCTGGACAGGAAGAAGCTCTTCTCAGGTGAGCTTCTGTTTCCCCAATGGGATGACTTGGGTCAGCCTCACTCCACCCAGGGATCTTGGGGACCATGATGGTGATGACTTTAGGCTGAGCTCCACTGAAGGAATATAAAATGCGGCCATTTGTGAGGGACAGAGCTGGGATAAAGACATGGCACCACACGATCCCCAATAACGCCAGCCCAGCTGCTCACACTCTCACCTTCGCTGAAACAGAGGCACCACAGGAGTTTCTGGTGTGAGCCTGTTCGGATCTACCCTCAGAGTGACCCATTTGGCTCTCCCCCTCAGGGTGAGCCCATCTGATCTACTCTGAGAGTGACCCATCTGGATCTCCCCTCAGGGACGGCCTGTCTGGATCTCCCCTCAGGGTCAGCCTGTCTGGATCTCCCCTCAGGGTCAGCCTGTCTGGATCTCCCCTCAGGGTGAGCCCATCTGGATCTACTCTGAGAGGGACGGCCATCTGGATCTCCCCTCAGGGTCGGCCTGTCTGGATCTCCCCTCAAGGGTCAGCCTGTCTGGATCTCCTCTCAGGGTGGCCTGTCTGGATCTCCCCTCAGGGTCAGCCTGTCTGAATCTCCTCTAAGTGTCAGCCTGTCTGGATCCCCCTGGAGTCGGGATGGCTGAGCACTGGCATCCCACAGGTTTTCTGGGCACAGTTCTCAGAAATCTGCCAAGTGAATTGGTTCTCACCAGTTGCTGCACCCTGGCTCCGAGGGCCTCCCTGCTGCCTGGTGCCGTCAGGCGGCCCTGGCCCCAGCCCAGCTGCCTGCACCCTCTGAAGCCCTCCATAGCGCTCAGAGCAGAGAGCAGCTGGAGGATGAAATGGGGCAGGGAGGGCATTCTATAGCTACTTGCTGATGGCCAGCAAGTGGACAGGGAGCTGCCCGTGGTGTGGCCGGAGGAACCACGTGGGCATTCGCACACGAGGCTGATGTGTCCGTCAGCGAGTGAGTGAGCCCCACACTGCCCCATCCTGGCTCACGGGGTATGCAGGCAAGTGCAGCCTTGCTGGGCATCAGGGTCTTGCTGCCTGTCCTGGGCAAGGCAAAGCAGGGCCCTGTCATGTCACTTGCACCTGCTCAGCTCTGCAGTCGGCTCAGCCACCTTCCAGCCCAGCAGCCTCCTCCAGGAAGACCCCCCGATTCCTCCTTTACAGGGTCGCTCTGCCCCTGCCTTACTGGTAGACCTTACTGGTGTAGGGGCTGGGGATGGAATCTGGGTCAGCCTAGTGCAAGGCAAGCACCATCTTTGTGCTTTTCCCTGCGTTTCCTATAACCTGAGGGGAAATAGTGCCAGGCAGGCGTTTAAAGGCAGATGTAAAGGAATGCTAAATCTCAGTGAATTCTACCTAATTGAGCATTATCCTGTGAAAATCTGGAGAAACTTCATAAACCAGAGACTTTTCATGCAGCTGTGAGCTCGGAGCATCCAGTGGGAGAGCAGACACAATTTGCATATGCAAACCAGCAAGGTTGAACAGTGCCATGATTGTTTTTTCTTAAATGAGGGATAATTATTTGCATTTCCACTTTCCCTTCTTCTATTGTTTAGATCTAAGTTTCAAACTACAAACCCTGTGTGCTTGTGGGCTCCCTCTGACATAGCTGAGCTTGGAAGCGGAGATGCTGGTCCCAGGATGGTCCTTCTGTAACCTTTCCTGGGCAACAGGCCTCTCTACATCCTGAATACAGGACCCCTCTCTCCACCGCAGTCCCCTCTCTACATCCTGAATGCAGGACCCTTCTCTTCACCCCCATACTTTTGTGAATAAGATGGAAGCGCTTAAACATCAGTAAAAGCTACTCTGAAGTGATCCCGTGAATCTGGAGGGAGCTTCTGAGCAGCATCATATGAGGTTGCTCACTCACCCGACACCCATCCTGACCCAGGGGACAGCCTGAGCCCCACAGTGTGGCAGCTTTGGGCTCTCTGAAGCCGCTGCTTGTACATCCATGCTTCTGATGGGACTTGCTTTTGAGGGCCCAAGGTCAGTGGCCAGCCCTGTCCCCACCTGTCCAGCATAGTACCACTGTCCGGCCAGTGGCCAGCCCTGCCCCCAACTGTCCGGGGCAGTCCCCTCTGAAAGCTTGGGGCTCCAGGCAGCAGTGTTCCCCAGGTAGCTTTCTGGCTGCATGCGGGGTCCTGGGACTGGAAAGTGAGCGTGGAGCTGGGGGCAGTCTGGAAGCCCCCCAAGTAGCACCTGCTTTGACCACCTCCCAGCCCCCCAAGGGAACAACAGGCTGCCGGCTTCTGCTGGGCATTCTCCTTCACAGACTGTTCCAGAAGCACAGCCTGGTTTGTCTCCCCCAGTCTCCAGGCCCCTCTGGGTGCGGTCTCCCAGCCCCCAGCAGCCAAGCAGGGCCCTGTGCAGCCTTCCTGCCAGCATGGGAGGTGCAGGCAACCGAGACTTTCCATGTGCCTTGGCAGAGAGAACTGACACCTGTTTTGCTCCACCCAGGGTACAGAGTTCACCAGATTCATGACACGTGCAGGGGCTGAGCTCAGGATTCCGGGAATGTCCACAGACGCTCGGAAAACATCAGACATCTTCAAAGCTTGCAGCTGAGGCTGACTGGGTCCCTCGTGGGTGCTGGGTCACAGCTGGGGGTTGGGGAATTATCAGACCCTACGTCGTGTTTTTTGGGGACATGAGGCTGAAGCTAGTAAGAGAGAGGGGACTGGATGGACGGGGATGGGTCATCCCCAATATGGCTCTCCCCGTCTCCTATTCCTCTCTTGTTCCGTGATGATCTGAAAGGCTGCCTGTCCCAGCATAGCTCCAGGGAGGAAGAGGAGGAGGAGGAGGAGGGAGAGGAGGTGGAGGAGGAAGAGGAGGAGGGAGAGGGAGGACTTGAGGGGAAGGAGGGAGAGGTGGAGGAGGGAGAGGAGGAGAGAGATAGGAGGAGAGGGAGGTGAGGGAGGAGAAAGAAGCCTAGGCTGGAGGGGAGAGCTGCTGGCTGAAACAGGCAGAGGTACAGGTCAGCAGGGGGCGCCTGTTTGCGCCGGATTGACCGGGTTCAGTCCCTGGCACTGTATAATGTCCCCTGAGTCCTGCCACGAGCGACCCCTGAGCACTGTCAAGGGTCGCTTACAAACCAAAATGAAAAACATAAATAGACAGTGAACGTGCAGGCAGCTGGAAGGTGGGGTATGGGGCTTAGGCTCTGGAGGTCAGACACCAGAAGAGCCTTATTCCGGGGTGCGGGGGAGAACAAGGCACCAAGGGGCATTCAGGGCTCTGCACGTGGACTCTGAGCCAGGGCAGTACACACCTCAGCTGCCACCCTCTGCCCGGGGGACGGGCTCCATGGCAGTGCCCGGGTGGACGAGAGAGGGGCAGGGCATATGAGAAGGGCAGCCCCAGCCTGGCCCCTGGCAGAGCCCTGAGCCCTGCTGTCTGCCCGCAGTGCAAGGCAGGGCCGAGTGAGGTCATCGGGCCTGCAGATGTCTGTGCTCTAGTGACCAGTGCCAGGAGAAGCCATCAGCGGCTCAGGGCTGCGCCCCACCATTCACGGTGTCTGCACACCCATGGCCGCAGGCTGGAGCCCTGAGAAGGAACTCAGGAACCTACTACCAAGAAATTTGAGAAATCTCACCCTGCCCACCAAGGCTTCCAGGGGCCAGCAAACTGGCAGCCCAGGGGAACTGGGCCCTTGCACCGTGTCCTGGCCACATGGGAAAGCGCCTGCCCTGGCAGGGTGAGCCTGCTTGAATGCACGGGCTGTTCCTTATTCAAGGAATGAGTGCCCGTGGCCTCTTCCTCTTCCAAGGAGCGAACATCCATGGCCTGACCCTCTTCCAAGGAGCGAACATCCATGGCCTGTTTCTCTTCTAAGAAGTGAGTGTCCGTGGCCTGTTTCACTTCCAAGGAGTGAATGTCCATGGCAGGTGCCTCATCTAAGTAGATAACACCAGTCAACAATAAGATGATCCACTTATTTGTAAAAGCCACTTAGTTTGTCATTTTGGCAAAGTAGACAGAAAAATATAAGCACAAGAAAAGTGTTTGTTCATCATCCAGGAAATGCGACACAAAACCACAGTCATGGGGATGGGGCACCCGGAAACTGGTCCAGGGGTTGGGCTGCCAAACCTAACCAGGGTTTGACCCTGGCCTGAGTGTCACGGGGTATAGCCCCACAGACCTGTGAGCACTCTGGTGGTGGCCTTGGGGTCCCGGGGGACATTGTCTCTGAGACCACTACTTGGGGTCCCCACCAGACCTAGAAAGAGACCCCCCAGTGCCATATCTCATCATCCCCAGAGGTGCACCTCGAAGACACACATGGACAAGTGTCGGGGAGCCGCTGGGGTCCCCGACAGTATCAGGACAGAAGTTCTCTTCTAACTACGAGGCCGCCGGGAACAGATGAAAACTCACAAGTCCAGCGCAGTCCCAAAAGACTTTTTTTTTGGGGGTGTCACACCCAGCAATGCTCAGGGGTCACTCCTGACTCTGCACTCAGGAATTACTCCTGGCGGTGCTTGGGGGACCATATGGGATGCCGGGATTGAAGCCGGGTCGGCCGCATGCAAGACAAACACCCTCCCGCTGGACTATAGCTCAGGCCCACAGTTCCAAAAATCTTTTAATAGTACAACAAGCTCTACCACTGCAATCCAATATAATGGAAAACCTCTAGCTCTAGTCAGAACTTAGACCATGCACTCAGGCCCAAGTCTCCTACAAAAGTGGATCTCACCAGAGAAGAGTCCACCAAAAAGAAGAAAAGGACCTCAAATCAGTCCCCTTACAAACACAAAAGTAATCCTAACTTCAGGGAGGGTCCCATCCACAAAGGTCAACTAAACAAATTCTAGATAGTAGAAGAGTGTAGAAGGGTGGTGCCAACACTACTACAGGTCTAAACAAATGATTATGCCAAGGACTAATCCTTTCTTCCAAGAGTATCTCTTATGTGAAACACTGGAGAGAGAGAGAGAGAGAGAGAGAGAGAGAGAGAGAGAGAGAGAGAGAGAGAGAGAGAGAGAGAGAGAGAGAGAAGAGAGAGAGAGAAAGGCCTGGTATAAAGTAATGCATCTTAATTTCATGGGCTTCATGTAATCTAGATGGTACCCACAGAGTCCTTCTTATTTATTATCTGTACCAGGCTGATTCTGAGTATCTTGTTCTCTGTATACTGAAAGGGTCACACTCGCCTGCATGAGGGCAAACTAGTGTGATCCTTCCTATAATCTTAAACGATAGTCTCAACGTAACCAGGGTGGTGGTCTCCTGGTAACTTCTAACTGTCCCATGCCGGGTCCAGTGTGTATAAAGAAGAGCTGTGCCCAATCTAGATAACATAGAAATCTTAGTAGATAATCTGTGAGTGGATAAAACAGCAAAGCTCCCAAGCTACCTAGGCCTGTCATCCAACAGACAGCTGTCTCAGGCATATTGGAGTGTTGGGGACTCTAGCTCTGGGGTGGCTCGTAGCTTTGTTGAGGTGAGAGAAAAATGTCCCAACATGGGGGACATAGGGCATAAAGGAAGCTCAATGTGCCTTGGAGAGATTTGGTGGTACAGTGCGAAGCCCACCCAAACAGCAGGTCTGCATGAATGCATCCGATGCAACCACAAGAGCAGAAAGCAGGTTACTGGTGGCCCCGTGTTGGCTGGTGCTTACAGGGAACAGAGTTTTGCTTTCAGGGTCTAATGGGGATGTCCTAGTTGGTGAGGACAAAGATTGTGTGTTGGGGATGCCGCTGGGGTCCCCCGACAGTGTCGGGACAGAAGTTCTGTTCTACCTCCGAGGACGCCGGGGAACAGATGAAAACTCACGAGTCCGATGCAGTTCCAAAAAAGGCTTTTAATAGTACAAAAGCTCTTCCACAGCACTCCAATATAATGAACAAACTCTAGCTCTGGTCAGAACTTAGACCCTACCAAAGAGCCTAAGTCTCCCACCAAAGAGAGAGGATCTCACCCGAGATGAGTCCTACCCAGAAGAAAGAGCAAAAGTCAAAAGCTACAGGAGCCAAAAGCTGAAAGCAAAAGGCCCAAACTGAAAGGGGCCTCAAGTCAGTCCCCTATATACACCAAAGTAATCCAACCGGGAGGGTCATGTCAACAAAGAACCCTAAACAAATGTAGAAGGGCAGTACCACACCCTATTGCAGGTATAAACAAAGGTTACACCAAGGACTAATCCCAAGATTATTTCTTATGTAAAACACTGGGGGAGAGAGAGAGAGAGAGAGAGAGAGAGAGAGAGAGAGAGAGAGAGAGAGAGAGCTGATATAAAGTAACACATCTTAATTTCATGAGCTTCATGTAATCTAGATGGTACTCACAAGGTCCTTCTTATTATTATCTGCACCAGGGTGATTCTGAGTATCTTGTTCTCTTGTATTGAAAGGGTCATACTCGCCTGCTGAGAGCAAACTAGTATGATCCTTCCTATAGTCTTCCTATAGTCTCAACGTAGCCAGGGTGGTATCTCCTGGTAAATTCTAACTGTCCCACGTTGGGTGCAGTGGGTATAAAGAGGAGCTGTGCCCAATCTAGAAAACATAGAAGTCTTAGTAGATGTGTAAGTCAGAAGTTATTCAATCAAGGTGACTTCTGTAACTGCCACACCCTCTAGCAGTGTTTACATAGAAGAGAAGTCTCATTAGAATGAACCTTGACTTAAATAGATTAAGCTGGGAGTGGGCAAAACACCAAATCTCCCAGATTAGCTAAATTTGTCATTCAACAATTGTGTCCTGGTAGCTGTCAGCTCAACACACTCCTAAGGATGCACCGGCCCTCAGGGAAGCCTCAAGGGAGCCAATAGTGGGTCAGAGACATAGGTGGGGTGGGAGGGGCCGCAGCGTTCTGAGACCCTGGCAGGTTCCCCTTGGAGCTGCGGCCACAGGTGGAAGGGTCTGTTGGGGCTGAGGTCAAGGCACAGGGGTGAGGGCAGGTGTTGGACTCCTGGGGTTCTGACCAGCAGCGAGAGTCCACAGCAGGGTTTCACCTACTACTATATTGCTGCAGTCAGAAAAGCCACAATAAGGCTCTAAACAGGCTTCTGAGGGCAGGCGGGTTGGGGGGTGTCTCTGCTGTTACCACGGGACTCCTAAGTCCCCCAGGGTCACCCCTTTCCATGTTCTCAGGCCCCCCTGCAGTGGCAGGGGCACCTGCAGACTTGCCGTGAAGTCTGCTTGGCACAGCAGTTGGGCTCTGTGCTTTTCATGGGATGGGGGCCTTGGCACCCCAGTTTGTCTGGGTGTCCATGCAGCGTAGGCCACGCCCAGACCAGGGAGCTGACACACTGTGACCTGGTCTCAGAAAGGGTTCTCCTATCCAGACTTCCTCATCAAGCCTGACACTAGGCGCAGCAACAGGGAAGGGACCCGGGCACAGAAGCTTCTCCAGAGACTCAAGCGGTGCAGCTCAGAACAGGGAGCCGCCCAGGGCAGGGGGTGCGGCCCAGAGCTGGAGAGCCGCCCAGGGCAGGGGTGCGGCCCAGAGCTGGAGAGCTGCCCAGGGCAGGGGTGCGGCCCAGAGCTGGGTAACCACCCAGGGGAACAGGTGCTTCTCATCACTCAAATCAGCCGGGCCCCTCACCGTGAGTTCCGGGAAAATGCTCTCCTTTCAAATGTCAAGATATTTGGATTCAAAAGGAAACGACAAGTTTTGCTTTCAGAAAAGAGAAGTTTCCATTATGATTTGGGGCAGGGCTGTGTGTGTGTGTGTGTGTGTGTGTGTGTGTGTGTGTGTGTGTGTGTGTGTGGGGGGTGGGGGGGGAAGGAGGTTTGGGGACACACACGACTGTGCTCAGGTTTACTCCTGGCTCTGTGCTCAGGATCACTTAGACCTGGGCAGGGCCCTGAAGAGGCAGTCTGAGGTTATTCCTGAAAACAATTGGGAATGTTGGAGACTGACTGTCATTGCCTCCTTCGCCATGAGAGCAGGAGGGGGAGGCTTGCTGGGCAGGTTTGGGTGACCTGGCCAAGTCTTGGCTCGCTCAGCAGCTTTGGGGACCAGACCAGGTCTGGGAGGAAAAAGGAGGAAGTCAGTGTCCCCCCGAAGCCGAAATCTGGGTTCCCCCACCTTGCTCACCACAAATCCCCTGTTCCACAGAGCCGTCCTCTGTTCTCCCTCACTCAGTCCTGCCTTTCTCCTGCCTCCCGGCCCGGTGTCCCCGGGCTGCTCCGCTGTATTCTGTTGACTTTGCAACCAGCATTCTTACACCTATTATTTTTAGTAACTGTTGCATGGCAGGCCTAGGTAGCTTGGGAGCTTTGCTGTTTTATCCACTCACAGATTAATCTATTTATATGTTCTTTTTTTTGGTCACACCCAGCAATGCTCAGGGTTTACTCCTGGCTCTGCACTCAGAAATTACTCCTGGCGGTGTTCTGGGGACCATATGGGATGCTAGGGATCAAACCCAGGTCAGCTGCATGCAAGGCAAACTGGACTACCTGCTGGACTATCGCTCTGGCCCTTATTTACATGTTCTTAAGCCAGGGTTCATACTGAGACCTCTCTTCTGTGTAAACACTGATGTGTGGCAGTTACAGAAGTCACCTTGACTCTGGATGAGTAACTTCTGACTTACTATTACATATCTACTAAGATTTCTATGTTATCTAGATTGGGCACAGCTCTTCTTTATACCCACTGGACCTGGCGTGGGACAGTTAGAAGTTACCAGGAGACCGCCACCATGGCTACGTTGAGACTATCGTTTAAGATTATAGGAAGGATCACACTAGTTTTCCCTCATGCAGGCGAGTGTGACCCTTTCAGTATACAGAGAACAAGATACTCAGAATCACCCTGGTGCAGATAATAAATAAGAAGGACTCTGTGGGTACCATCTAGATTACATGAAGCCCATGAAATTAAGATGTATTACTTTATACCAGCCCTTTCTCTCTCTCCAGTGTTTCACATAAGAGATAATTTTGGAAGAAGGGATTAGTCCTTGGCATAATCATTTGTTTAGACCTGTAGTAGTGTTGGCACCACCCTTCTACACTCTTCTACTATCTAGAAGTTGTTTAGTTGATCTTTGTTGATGGGACACTCCCCTGAAGTTAGGATTAATTTTGTGTTTATAAGGGGACTGATTAGAGGTACTTTTCATCTCTGGTAGGATCCACTTTGGTGGGACCCTCTCTGATGGGATTCTCTCTAGTGGGATCCGCTTTGGTAGGAGACTTGGGCCCTCATGTATGGTCTAAGTTCTGATCAGAGCTAGAGGTCTTCCATTATATTGGATTGTGGTGGGAGAGCTAATAAGTGCTATTAAAATATTTTAAAAATCTTTTAATAGTACTATTAAAAACCTTTTGGAACTGCGCCGGTCTCATGAGTTTTTTAAATGATTAATTTATTACAGTACCTTTAGACATACACTTACAAGATGCCCATGCCTGAGCTTTGGTTCTACAGTGTTTCAAACCCATCTTTCTACCCATGCACATCTCCATCACCAAAATGTCCCCACCTCCTTCCCCACCCACCCAGCCCACTTCCATGGCAGGTTCTGTATCTCCTTTCTCTTTTTCTCTCTATCTCTCCCTCCCGCCTACCTTTCCTACACATGGTGGAATGTAGTATATTCTAGGACATGATTGGTTCCACTAGTTTTATGGTCTGCACAGCTGCAAGCGGCCGCACAACTTAGGGAGCCTCATGGTCAGCTGGGCTAGGGAAGAGCTGAATGCCAGCTCTCCCTGTTTTGTCCGAGGCTCTGCATGCTATGGCTGGTCGCCCGGGGCAGTTCCAGGGCAGGGCCACCAGGCTCCAGAACAAGATAGAAAAGGGAAGAGGTGGCCCCAGCTCCATCTGACAAATGCCTGGTGACTTCCACTTCTGGGAGCCGCCTACCTGGGCTTGATCTCAGCTACTCTGTTAATCTGGTCTTGAGATCAGCGCCTCTCCTGGGCGGGATCTGAAGTGCTGCAGTGTCCGGACAGCGAAAATGGTAGCTATTGTGGTGGGCGAGTCTCATCTGACTGCTTCCGGGGCCCCCAGAGGTGATGGGCCAACACCCAAAATTCATCTGTCCTCCTGGGAGCCTCATGGTCAGCTGGGCTAGGGGAGAGATGAATGCCAGCTCTCCCCATTGCGTCTGAGGCTCTGCATGCTATCTGGATTCGTGAGTTTTGATCCATTCCCTGCGGCCTAGGAGTTAGAAGAGAAATTCTGTCCTGGTACTTTTGGGGACCCCAGTGTCTCCCAGATAACCTTTTTTTTTTTGAATCTTTAGTTTTCTGCCAGAGACTCTCACAAATGGGGCAGAGCTGTTCCTTGCTCTTCCTGTGCACAGCCGCTCATGAGGCAGTCGGGAGGCATGGCGGGTTCTAGCCCTGGCCCACCACCTCGGCAGAGCCTCACAACAAGCCAGACCACCCCTCCTCACTCCACGGGCGCCGCCATTTTCCACTTTTTGGACTTCCCTCTCGTCAGAACTCCACCCAGCAGACCAGCCCATCACAGCCCGGATCACCGACACCCACCCTGCAGCAGCTTTTTCCTCAATCCGGCCCAGAACTTCACCCAGCAGACCAGCCCATCACAGCCCGGATCACCGACACCCACCCTGCAGCAGCTTTTTCCTCAATCCGCCCAGAACTCCACCCAGCAGACCAGCCCATCACAGCCCGGATCACCGACACCCACCCTGCAGCAGCTTTTTCCTCAATCCGCCCAGGTATGCTGGTCCAGAGACTCTCACACATGGGGCAGAGCTGTTCCTTGCTCTCCCTGTGCACAGCCGTTCATGAGGCAGTCGGGAGGCATGGCGGGTTCTAGCCCTGGCCCACCACCTTGGCAGAGCCTCACAACAAGCCAGACCACCCCTCCTCACTCCACGGGCGCTGCCATTTTCCACTTTTAGACTTCCCTCTCGTCAGAACTCCACCCAGCAGACCAGCCCATCACAGCCCGGCTCGTGCGGCCTCAAGCAGCCGCGCAGTTCATCAATAAATGCTTTATTTGGAGGTGTTTAAAAGAGTTTGCCTCCCACTCGGCAAGCCTGGCAAGCTTCTCGTATTGTATATGATATGCCAAATTCCAGTAACAATTATATTAGGTCATTCCCATGACCTAATATAATGGTTTGAGGCTCTTTATGTTCCTGTAGCAAGCCGATGCCCCTGGCTCTACTGGCATGAGACAGGACATATGGAGATATTACTGGTGCCCGCTCTAGCAAATAGATGATCAACGGGAAGATTGTGATCGTGATCTTTAGTTTTCTACTAAAGATTATGTCATCTGCAACCAGACACTTTTTACCCTGAGTAAAAATCCTCACCTTCCTGCCTTCTCCAGTCCAGTCCCCATTCCAGGAGAGAGTCAGTATTGGGGAGCTGTTGGGGTCCCCGACAGTATCAGAGTAGAGTTCTCTTCTACCTCCTAGGCTGCCGGGGGAACGGATGAAAACTCACAAGTCCTGCACAGTTCCAAAAAGGCTTTTAATAGTACAAATACTCTATCACCACAATCCAATATAATGAAAGAACTCTAGCTCTGTTGAGAACTTAGACCATACAAGACAGCCCAAGTCTCCCACCTAAGAGAGTGGATCTCACCTGAGAGGAGTCCTACCCAAAAGAAAGGGGGAAAAGGGAAGGGGCCTCAAGTCAGTCCCCTTATATATACCAAAATAATCCTATCTGTTGACAGGGAGTGTCCTGTCAACAAATAACCCTAAACAGTTTGTAGAAGGGTGGTGCTACACTCTATTATAGGTATAAACAAAGGATTATGCTAAGAACTAATCCCTTCTTCCGAGATTATCTCTTATGTAAAACACTGGAGAGAGGGGCTGATATAAAGTCACTATCACTATCACTATCCTCCCGTTGATCATCTATTTGCTAGAGCAGGCACCAGTAATATCTCCAAATGTCCTATCTCATACTAGTAGAGCCCAAGGGCATCTGCTCGCTCCAGGAACATAAAGAGCCTCAAAGATAGTGAGTGGTCGCAAGGTCAACCTAAAGATATAAAGTAGTACATCTTAATTTCATGGGCTTCACGTAATATAGATGATACCAACAAAGTCCTTCTTATTTATTATCTGCACCAGGGTGATTCTGAATCTCTTGTTCTCCATATACTGAAAGGGTCACACTCGCCTGCATGAGGGCAAACTAATATGATCCTTCCTATAATCTTAGATAGTCTCAATGTAGCCAGGGTGGCAGTCTCCTGGTAAATTCTAACTGTCCCACGCTGGGTGCAGAGGAGCTGTGCCCTATCTAGAAAACACAGAAGTCTTAGTAGATATAAGTCAGAAGTTATTCAGAGTCAAGATGACTTCTGTAATTGCCACACCCTCTATCAGTGTTTACATAGAAGAGAGATCTCATTAGAATGAATCTTGGCTAAGAACATGTAAGTAGATTAAGCTGTGAGTGGGTAAAACAGCAAAGCTCCCAAACTAGCTAAGCCTGTCATCCAACAACTCTCCCTTTTTTGTTTACAAAAACATAAAAATACAAGTATTCTAAATAATACATACAGAGTGATACAGAAAAGGAGCAACTCCAATTACAAGGTAATATCATATGTTGTCCCAATGTCCTAATTAATTTTTGAACTAAGAGTTAAGTTCATAGCAAAATGTCTCTGGCTGTTTGGTCATAACTGAACACAGCCTGTACTGTCCTAAATTAGTGAGAGTCAATTTCCTATGTCTTATATGAAGTCACATGTCTGGAACAAGATCTGAAGAACTGATTCTGGAACAGTAACATTGATGAAAACGGAATGAGTTTCAGGAGAGCAATCATCAGGAGTTAGATGAATTATCAGGAACATTGGATCAGGTTCCAGGAGCACTGGAACAAATGTCTCAAGCACTGGAATAGGTGTCTGGAACAGTGGTACAGGCATTTTGCAAGGCATCTTCAGCAAGGGAACACTGGCACCGGTAACCATACCTGTAGCTTAATATTAGGCAAGACAAAAACACCTTTCATAATTAGTCACAAAATAGAGACCATGAGGGGTTTGGCAGGAATCCAAGTCTGGAATGGAGAAAAGAACATAAAGAAGCTTCAACGCAGGTGGAGCAGTGAGATAAGTATGAAAGTTGATGAATCCAAAATTGATGAGTCTAATAGGTCAGCAACGGAGCTGATGAATCCAATAGAGGTTTGTAGTGATCAGAAATTGAGAAGGTAGTAGTTTAGACATAGACACAACATTAGTCACATACATAATGGTGGCCACCACACACACACACACACACACACACACACACCTTTGATCGAGGCAATATATTATAGTTGTATCCACAGGATGGATATGTCATTCCCAACGTTCTCCCTTCTGAAATCCGACATGCCATCTCGTCAGTAAAGAAGGGAACAGCACCAGGCCCAGACAAAGTCAGACCTGAACACCTGAAGAATCTGCCGTCAGTACTCATCAATACACTAGCTCGGCTCTTCACACGCTACCTGTTCGAATGCAAGGTGCCTTCCCAATGGAAAACAAGCAGGACAGTTCTACTGTTCAAGAAGGGAGACATTCACGACATCGGCAACTATCGCCCCATCTGCCTGTTGTCTGTCATATACAAGCTGTTTACACGAGTCATCCTGAACAGGATTAGCAGAACACTAGATGAAGGACAACCATGCGAGCAAGCAGGCTTCCGGAAAGGATTCAGCACAATCGA
Organism: Cryptotis parvus; assembly: GCA_021461705.1. Lineage (NCBI taxonomy): Eukaryota > Metazoa > Chordata > Mammalia > Eulipotyphla > Soricidae > Cryptotis > Cryptotis parvus. The sequence continues at coordinate 47,703 of JAJIBD010005167.1, read as the reverse complement.
CCATATCCACACGGTAACCAAGCTCATTGAGGTTTGTAGGGAGTATAAGATGCCACTCTGTCTCACGTTCATTGATTTACAGAAAGCCTTTGATTCTGTGGAGACTGAAGCAGTCATCGAAGCCCTAGCCAAACAGGGTGTTAAAACCCAATACATCAAGATCCTTCGTGAGCTGTATTACGGATTCACCACCAGGATCTCACCATTCTACAAAGAAGTGATCATTAATGTGAAAAGAGGGGTTCGACAGGGTGATACCATTTCACCAAACCTCTTCAGCGCCACCCTCGAGAACATCATGCAACAATTAGAATGGGAAGGAATGGGAGTGAAGATAGATGGTCGGCAACTACACCACCTCCGCTTCGCTGATGACATCATTCTAATAACACCAAACATTAGCCAAGCGGCACAAATGCTGGCTGACTTTGACCGAGAATGTGGAAAGATAGGTCTACAGCTGAATCTAAAGAAAACTATGTTCATGAAGAATGAACTAGTTCCAGAGGCCCCATTCGGCTCTCAATGGAACAAACATCTCTGAATGCAGCAGTTATGTGTACCTAGGTCGAGAAATCAACATGATGAACGACCTAAAACCTGAGCTGCGCAGGAGGAAGAGAGCGGCATGGAATGCCTTCAAAGGCATCGAAGAAATAGCTAAAAGGACAAAGAACCTCCGGCTCTGGGAACATCTCTTTGACTCCACCGTTCTCCCTGCATTAACATATGCCTCAGAGACCTGGGCCCTATGAAAGCAGGATGAGAATGCTATTCAGGTCTCCCAGAGAGGAATCGAAAGAGCTATGCTTGGAATATCACGCCTCACTCAAGTGAGAGAAGGAATCGGAGTTCTGACCTCCGTCGCTATTCCAGAATCAGGGATGCTGTCTCGTTTGCCAAGGCATCGAAAATCAGATGGGCTGGACATGTAATGCGATTTGGAGACAACCGCTGGACTAGAGCCATTACCGACTGGATCCCACGGGATATCAAAAGATCACGTGGCCGCCCACCTACAAGATGGTCAGACTTCCTTGTTAAGACCCTGAAGGAATGGTTTGAGGCTCTTCATATTCCTGAATCAACCAGATGCCATTGGGCTACATTGGCACGTGATAGGGTCCAATGGAAATGTTACTGGCGCCCGCTCGAGCAAATCGATGAATAACGGGATTCAAGTGATCAAGTGAAGTGTATATATGACCCATCTAGGGTGATAAATGGTAATGGTAATGAATCAAGCACTTCATAATATAAAGTAGGCAAATACGATGGTAAGTATCCTTTCCTGTCAATAGAAACATTAGAGAAAAAATTTTTTCATTGATTTAGCAGACCTTTATGTACACTGTGGTAAGAGTCCAGATTATTAAGTACCTATAGAAGGAATCTGTAGCAGCCAAGTTCTTTTCCTGTAAAATTTAAAAAATTTTAAATATCTATAAACAAAAAATATATGTTTGGAATATCATGTCTCACTCAAGTGAGAAAAGGAATCTGGAGCTCCGACCTCCATCGCTGTTCCAGAGTCAGAGATGCTGTCCCGTTTGCCGAGGCATCGAAAATCAGATGGGCTGGACATGTAATGCGATTTGGAGATGACCACTGGACTAGAGCCATTACCGATTAGATTCTACGGGACGACAAAAGATCACGTGGCCGCCCACCTACAAGATGGTCAGACTTCTTTGTCAAGGCCCTGAAAGAACGGTTTGAGGCTCTTCGTATTCCTGAATCAACCAGATGCCATTGGGCTACACTGGCACATGAAAGGGTTAAATGGAAATGTTACTGGTGCCCGCCGAGCAAATCGATCAATAACGGGATGTAAAGTGATCAAGTGATGAACAAGAAATATTAGAAAACTCATTAATTGCCAAACCATTTTGACATAGAACACTATTTCCAGAGTTCACCTTTTTCCACTTTTTTTTAAAAGAGTATCTTCAGCTATAACATCAATAAGCTGTAAGGCAAGATTATTGTCATAAGTGAACTAAATGTAAGTGGTTTTTTTTTCCACCTTTTCTCCTTTTTTTTAATTGAAAGATGCTCATGTAGAGTCCTGGCTCCACAGGGTTCCAACATGCACCCTCCACCCGAACCCATCACCCATCACCAACGTCCCGTCTCCCTCCCCCCTCCCGAATCCCAACCACCCGGCGGGTTCTATATGTCATCTCCTTCCTCTGTATATCTCCCTCACAGCAAACCCTCCTGCTGTTCTCGGAATGCAGTGTACCAAAAACACATCATTGTTTCACCACCCTAGTGGCCCGCGCGCTTGAACTGGTTTTGCTGGTCCTGGGCTCGAACTGGTTTTGCTGGTCCTCTGGTTGTGGGGCATTTTCCCAGCGTTCGGACAACGAAAATGGTGGCTAGTGTGATGGACGAGTCCCATCCGGCTGCTTCGGGACCCCCCCGGAGGCGACGGGCCCACTCCCAAAGCCCATCTGCCCTCCTCAGGGTTCCATGGTCAGCAGAGGCCCGGCGCGAGCCAGGCTCCCGCCTCCCGAGCCGTCTGCGAGACTCTGAGTGTAAGTGGTTTTAACAGTAGTTTGTGAATTTATTTTGGAAGAATTAGGCATTTCCTGAATCTTGGAGAACTCGAGTTTTAACGAGACGTAGTGGGACCCAAAGCTTCTTGGCAGGGTTGTCATCCGTTGAAACATAGGCATATCCTTTTCCTCAAAGGATAAACATAGGCATATCATTTTTCCTCAAATGATAAATGTTACCCATTTATCGTCAATTTTCACCCAGATAGGTGAATTGATTGGTTTCTGAGCCTGTATATCTTCTTGAAAATGTCTTTCAGCAGCTGTGTACATCTCACCCTTAGGTAAATTTAAGAAATTTAAGGTGAATAATGTTAAAGATAAAGAATCCATTGGAGGCATACTTGTTTTTCGTTGCTTCAATAACTGAATTTTAAGCATTCTGTGAGCACGTTCAACAATTCCTTGTCCTTGTGGATTATATGGAATTCCTGTAATATGTTTGGTCTGCCACTATTAACAAAAGGATTTGAAGGTTTTGCAGGTGTAAGCAGGACCATTATCTGTTTTTATGGTATGGGGAATACCCATGACAGAGAAGCACTGAAGTAAAAAGGAGCAAACAGATTTGGCTCTTTCAGGAGACATTGGGGCAGCCATATGAACCGAGAATATGTATCAATGACTACGTGAAAGAAAGGTTTATTTGGGAATAAGTTTGCATATGTTACATCCATATGCCATAATTTGTTTGCCTGTAAACCTCGAGAATTAGCTCCGCCGCATGAGGTTTACAATGTAAAGGAGAACAGACAGGACAATTACGGACAATTTGTTTAGCTTGTCTCCATGGGATAACCATAGTGTACATGAAGGCGGTGAGCATTTGTATGTAGAGTTTGGTGCTCTTCCTCAGCTGATTTGAATACAGGTGATGCCAAGAGATCTGCTGCTGCATTTCCTCAAACCATAGTCCTGGAGGCCAGAGTGCAACCGGATATGTGAAATATATATAGGGATTGTTCTTTTTCGGAGGATTTCTTGCAGTTTCTGGAGTAGCTCCTGAATTATGGGATTATGGGAATTTAATGAAGCAGTGACAATTCTGGGAAATAAATCAACTAAATATGCCGAATCACTCACCACATTACATGGGCCAGATATATGGGATAGTAAATGTATCAGGGTTGCGAGTTCCACTTGCTGAGCACATTTATAATTTGTATGCACTGTTGTGGTCAATGAAGGACCAGTAATTCCGCCCTTTCCTGATGAGGAGTCATCAATATAGTGTACTGGAGCATCAGGAATGGGTGAGGAACGGACAATGTGGAAATGACAAAAGGTGTCCTCTTTAGAAATTCCCAGGTTTTTCCAACTGGATATTTCTCCTGAGAAGTCTGCCAAGACTCTTTGAAGGATTTCACTGAGTGGTAAAATGGCTTCAATTTCTTTTTTTAGGTTCAGGTAATATAATTACATGAGGATCATGTCCAATCAATGCTAGGTTCTTGATCTTCCCTTAATTATAAGGTTGGCTATCATCTCAAGGTAAGGTGTAGCAGACGTTACACTGCTTGTTATGTAAGTAAACCCATTCCAAAGGTCCAGATAATTGAGCTATAGCAGCCGTTGGAGACTCGGGAGTGTTGAAGACCAATAACCATACCTTTTCTCTGGGATTAAATCTGGACAGATAAGATTTTTGAAGCCGATCCATAAAAAAGTCTAATTCCTTCTGAGCTTCAGGAGTTAATTGTCTTGGGCTATTCAAAGCAGGATCACCTTCAAGGGTGTGGAACAAATTGCTGAGCTCACAGTTAGGAATCCCAGTTGATATCTCCCAGCAGTTTTTGAAAATCATTCAAGGTTTTGAGCCTTTTTTGACTAATGGAGATTTTTTTGAGGACGCACTGTAGTGCAGGCAAGAGCATAGCCCAAATATTCATATGGAGGCTGCATTTGGATTTTCTCCATAGCTACTTGTAAACTAGCCTCGGATAAAACTGTCATTACTTCATTATACAAATTCTGATCTCTGGAATTATTGCAAGCTAGCAAGATATCATCCATGTAGTGGATGATGTATGTATCAGGAAATTTAGCACGAGTAGGCCGCAAAACTTCATCAACAAAGTGTTGACACATTGTTGGTGAGTTAGTCATTCCTTGCAGCAATACTGTCCATTGAAACGTATATAAAGGACCTTTACAGTTGATAGAAAGAACTGAAAATGCAAACCTTTTCTGATCATGTGGGGGATAGGTATGTTGTAGAAACAGTCTTTTAAGTCTATGATAATTAGTGGCCAATCTTTAGGAATATCCGCTGGAGAAGGGAGCCCAGGTTGCAGGGCTCCCATGTGGGACCATTGTGGAATTGACATTCCTTAGGTCAATCAGCAACCGCCATTTGCCTGATTTTTTCTGTATCACAAAAAACTGGAGAATTCCATTCTGAAAACGATGGCTCAATATGTTCTAAATTCAACTGTTCTTCCACTAACTTTTTTTAATGTTGAGGGGCCACTGTGGTGTCCATATAGGTTTGTTAGATTTCCACTGAATATGGATAGGTAGTGGGCTCTTAACCACAGTGGCCCCAATTAAAAACGGTCACTCTCTGAATAAGGCTCATTAGGGAGAGCTGGAACAGGTGCCAATGGGGATTGAACGAGGTATGTGAATCACTGCTCCCCACTGCTCCAGCATGTCTCGACCCCATAAATTTAAAGGCATAGGGGCTATATAAGGCTGGGCCATGGCTATGTTCCCTTTAGGGCCAATACACGGCAGCCGCCTCGCACTCTGTTGGAGAATAGAAGAAATATTGCCTACCCCGCTCAGGCTATGGGACACTTTCTTTAGGGCCCAGTTAGAGGGCCAATACTTGGTGGAGATTATGGATATGTCTGCCCCTGTATCCAACATGCCTTTGAATTTCCTTTTTATAAATTTCGATGGGTATAACCGGCCGCTTGGCCTGAGAAATTCTGGTAGTGTACCCAACTAGATAGTTAGCAGGTGGCTGGTGGGCTTGGTTCTGTGTGGCTGTATAACCAACAATGAAGTTTGCAGAAGGGTTGGTACTGTTTAAGCCACCAGTTCTAGGGTGTTCGGACTGACTAGACGGATCCTCAAAAAAATAATAGTTTAGCAAGTGGTTCCCCTTTTTTAAAAGTCCATTTAGTTGGCACAGATATTGACAGTATTATCTCTCCATGAGATTCGGGATCCAGAAGTCCAAAATGCACCTTAATTCCCTTAAATTTCAGCCAAACGCTCCCCTGAATTAAACCCATACTACCTGGGGAGCAGGTCCTTTTATCCCTGTTTTTAGCATGTAGGGGTCTTGACTTGGGTATATTGTGACAGTCTTAGGGCAGAGAATGTCGAGACTGCCATTGCCTGATGGGGTAGGCCAGAGAGCATTTATTGACTGTAATTCTGTGGATTCTGATTCGGAGGATACTGGGCAGGTGGAATGAAGGAGAGTGCCCCTGGATTCAGCTGGGCCTGGGGCTGGCCCCCCACCCAGTTTCCCGCATTGGGGAGGCATAGATGTTATTTGAGCCTGCGGAGCTTGTGGAACCTGGGAGGGGTCCATGTCACATTTCCCATAAAGGGATTATTAGAATGTTGCCCTGTATTGATAGTTTTAGGAGATGGGCAATCTCGACGGGTGTGTCCCTTCTTTCCGCAGCTAAAGCAGGTTATCTGTCCAGATGAAGCCTGAGGCTGACTTCGCCTCCAAGACTGACAGTCTCTGGCCCAATGTTTTCCCTTTCTGCACCTTGGGCATGGTCCAGGTGGGGCCCTCCGAGGGGTGGAGTTGCGATTATTAGAATAGTTTCTTCGATTATTGTTTATCCTTTGAAGTTTATTGTTTCTCCCCCCTGAAGATGTTTGACATTTCACCCCTCTCCCGATCCTCCTGCTGTATGGGATAAGCCTCTATAGCATTCTGTGTTTCATGGGAGGCCAAACAGACATTTCTACAGGCCTTTAGATATTCCATGAGGTCTTCCTTTTCCTTAATACTATATAGTATTGTTCGGCACTTTTGATTAGCGTTCTCATATGCTAAGGTTTGTTTCAGGATTTGTCGAGTGGATGGGTCTTGAACCTGTCTGTGGATTACCTGAGTTAATCTCCCAATAAAATCAAAGTACGGTTCATTAGGACCCTGGTAAATTTTTTGTACAGCTACCTCGATATTCTGGGTCGGCATCTACTCTTTCCTATGCTTTTTTAAAAAATTTTATTATTCCCCCCAAATATTATTACACCGTTTTAGACATACAATTGAAAGATGCTCATGTAGAGTTTTGGTTCTACAGTGTTCCAACACGCACCCTCCACCCAAACCCATCTCCCATCACCAATGTCCCCATCTCCCTCCCCCCCTCCCGCACCTCAACTACTTGGCGGGTTCTGTATGTCATTTCTTTCCTCTTTATATCTCCTTCCCAACAAACTTTCCTGCTCTTCGTGGAATGCAGTGCATTAAAAGACATTGCTGTTTCACTATTTTAGTGGACCGCCCTGCCGCTTGCGGCCGCGCAATCTGGGCTCGAACTGGTTTTGCTCTGTTCATCTGGTCATGAGGCAGTTTCCCAGCGTCCGGACAGCAAAAATGGTGGCTAGTATGATGGGCGAGTCTCATCCGGCAGCTTCCGGGACCCCCAGAGGTGACGGGCCCACTCCCCAAAACCCATCTGCCCTCCTCGGGGCTCTATGGTCAGCTGGGCCCGGCGCGAGCCGAAGTTCCAGCCTCCCCAGCCGCTTGTGAGGCTCTGGATACTGGCCTGCAGGCAGCTCCTGGGCGGGGCCACCAGGCTCAAAAAATGGAGGGGGGAAAAGGGCGACCCCGCCCCATCTGACGACTTCCCAGTGATTCCCGCTTCTTGGAGCCGCCTACCTGGGCTCGAACTGGTTTTGCTCTGTTCATCTGGTCGTGAGGCAGTTTCCCAGCGTCCGGACAGCGAAAATGGTGGCTAGTGTGATGGGCGAGTCTCATCCGGCTGCTTCCGGGACCCCCAGAGGCGACGGGCCCACTCCCAAAACCCATCTGCCCTCCTCGGGGCTCTATGGTCAGCTGGGCCTGGCGCGAGCCGAGTTCCAGTCTCCCCAGCCACTTATGAGGCTCTTGATGCTGGCCCTTTCCCATGCTTTTAGTGCTGTATCCCGAACAAATTTTAAAACAGCTTCAGGTAATGTTGCTTGTTTTTCTTTCTCTTGCCATTCACCTTCACCTCTCAGCATGGCAAGAGTTGCATTATGGCCAGATTCTCTTAAAGTGTCAATATTCATGTTAACCCCATCTGCATACCACATTTGCCATTGTGTGAACTGTGAATCATTCAGACAAGTACTGGCTACCATTTCAAAGTCTGACAATACCCACTCTCTTCTTTGGCTCCAATCAGCTAAATATTTTAAAGAATAAGGACTTGCTATTCCAAACTTGTCGCAAGCCTTCCTGAATGGGTTTATTGACTCAATACTCAATTCTTCATAAATTGGTTTTGCTTTATATTTAGATTGGTCATGAGAAAGATTGCTGGGCTTTGCTCTTTGATTATTATTAGATTGACCACTAGAGGAACAGCAAGGCTCTTGGGGCCTGCACGAGCTAACCTGTTCCTCCCACTCTTCCCTGTCAGAGTTTGTAGTATCTGTTAGAGGAGCATCTTCCCCTTGGAAGGTATTAACTCCGGGAGATTTTCAGTTTGAAAGCCTGCCTCTTTTGGGTTTCCCTGTTCCTCCTCTAAGTTATCAGCCTAGCATTAGAACTCTTTTTAGAACTCTTTTTAGATTTTTTTCGCCAGAAATGTATACACCTTTTTCAAGTCTAGAGCCTTAGGGTGTGTTTGCGAATGGCTTTTAGTTGGGTCAAGCCTCAGAATCGGGTATGCGCTATTTCTTGATTGATAAGCTATGAAATCAGAAATCTCCCTGCGTAACACATCCATTTCTTGGTTTAAGTTCCCAAGTTTCCTATATATTTCTTCCTTTTGTTCTTTCAATCTTATATCTAACTTCCAGACCTCTTCTTTCTGTCCCTCGATTCTAACTCTCTGTTTGTCAATTTCTCCCTCTAAGTTGGTGCTTACCTTACTAATAGCCTTCTTCTGCTCTTCAAACTTTACTTCAAATTTTAAATCCTGTTTAATAAATTTACTTTCCTGTTCTTCAAATTTTTCCTCAAATTTTGAATCCAGTTTAGTAATTTTATTTTCCTGTTCCTTTAATTTTGAATCCTGTATAATAATTTTACTCTCCTGTTTTTCTAATTTTTCTTCGAATTTTAAATCCTGTTCTTCTAATTTTTTTTTGAATTTTAAACTCTGTTTAATAAGTCTGTCCTCAAGCTTTAAGGCCAGTCTATCTGTAATTTTATGATTCTCATTCATTTCTTTCATCTCTGAGCAAACCTCATCCCTTAAGGTTGCATTCAATCTATTACATTCCTCCCTTTCTCTATTAAACATTGCCCTCATGCAGAGGTACAGTTTAAGAATCGCAAGGACCCAGAAGATTTGTAAAAGGATAAAGTAGTTCTCAAAAAGGAACTTCATTAACTGGGCTATGTATGCTTCTGACCCAATAAAAATACAATGTATCTATACCATGAGATATCCATCATTTTACTCACGGTTCGGAGGCAGATGATCTCTGTCCGATGATAATCAGGCCAGACGATGTTCGTTGTGCCCACCCAGCGACGCCAGATGTCGGGAGCTCTGCCGGGGTCCCCAAGAGTGCCAGGAAGCGAGTTCCCTTCTACCTCCAAAGCCGGCAAGGAATGGATGAAAACTCAGGAATCCAATGCAGTTTTAAAAGGGCTTTACTATCACAGGTTCCAATATACAATCCAAGAGCAGGGAAAACCTTCAGACTCTGCCTTCCCAGCTAGGCCCCAGCCAGGTGCAGGCCAAGATGGCTGCCACCACGTGTTGAGGCCCAACAGAGAATGGAGAGAAGCAAAAAGCCAAGGGAAGCCGAAATGGCAAAAGGGGAAAAAGAGAGCTTCTTTCTTCTTGCAGTTTATCTTATAGCCAGAAATCCGCCCAAACTCCCCAGTCCAGCCCATTCTGGGCTGGGCTATCTAGAGATGAAAATTCAAAGCCTCCCAGCAGAGCTGGGAGGAGCTGCAAAGACAAATGTAAACTTCTGGCAGGGTCAAATGCCCTCAGGTAATTTCTCCCAGCACCTCACCCAATGTGTTTTTATATGCTAATGTTTTGAGCCAAGATCCGCCAGGAAAAACCTCCACAGGGTAGAGAAAGGGCTCTTAGAGGAGTCCTACAACAAGGCTGGACATGTAATGCGATTTGGAGACGACCACTGGACTAGAGCCATTACTGACTGAATCCCATAGGACGTCAAAAGATCACGTGGCCGCCCACCTACAATTTGGTCAGACTTCTTTGTCAAGACCCTGAACAAACAGTTTGAGGCTCTTCGTATTCCTGAAGCAACCAGATGCCATTGGGCTACAGTGGCACGTGATAGGGTCAAATGGAAATGTTAATGGCATCCACTCGAGCAAATCGACAAATAACGGGATGTCAAGTGATCAAGTGAGAGATCCACACTTGCTTGCCTGGATACAAACAGCATTTCTCTTTGGTCTAATTACTTAGAGATCCAATGTGGCCAGGTAAATATACTGGTAAGATCTATCTAGACCCACGATGATTGTGGTAGAATGAGAGAAAATATTTATACCAGCTAACATAGAATACATGGTAAGATATACTGCCACATAGAGCACAGACTCAAACTGTTTTCTTGCCCCTATTTCTACAAAGTGGCCTGCAGGAGGTAACTCCAGGCAAGATGCAGAGGCTTTCTTTCGCTTTTTTTTCCCAAAAGGAAAAACTCAAGAGAACTAAAACTCTGGAGAATTGAAAATCAAAGATTAGCATTAGAGCCCTCAGTTAAAGCTTATATGTGAAGGTCAGGAAAGGCCCCAGGACAGCAAGTCTAAAGATGAAAGTCTAAAGATAAAAAGTAGAGAAGACAGAAAAATCCAAGTTCTGTGCTCCAGGAAGCAAAAAGAGTAAAGGGAATGGGGACGGAATGAACTATCTCACACAAAGATTTCAGGAAAATGTCCCATTTTTCAGAGTGGAAGCCTGAAGGTCCTGAATGCTGCCCAGAGCAGATGGAAAGAAACCCACATCCAGGTCTAGCTCTGCGACACTCGCAGCAGCAACAACAAAGGGAAGATTCTATAAGAGAAGACAGGAAGGAAGAACTGCCTGCAGACGACTAGGAATGGACAGACGTAATTCCTGAGTGCAGAGCCAGGAGTAACCCCTGAGCATTGCCAGGTGTGACTCCCCCAAATAAAAAATTAATAGAAAGGAATAATAATAGTATGCCTCGGACGGCTCCCAGAAGCTGGAATCACTGGGAATTCGTCAGATGGAGTCAGGGGTCGGCCCTTCCCACCTCCATTTTGTCGAGCCTGGTGGCCCCACCCAGGAGCTGCCCTGGGGCCACCAGCCATAGCATGAAGAGCCTCACAAGCGGCTGGGGAAGCTGGAACTTGGCTCGCCCCAGGCCCAGCTGACTATGGGACCCCAGGAGGACAGATGGGTTTTGGGAGTGGGCCCATCACCTCTGGGGGTCCAGGAAGCAGCCAGATGAGACTCGCCCACCACACTAGCCACCACCTTCGCTGTCCGGATGCTGGGATACTACCTCACGACCAGATTAACAGAGCAAAACCAGTTCGAGGCCCAGGTCGGCGCAGTCGCTGCGGCCATGTGGTCCATTAAAATAGTGGAAACAGTAATGTCTTTTAATGCACTGTATTCTATGATGTGCAGGAAAGTTTGGTGGGAGGGAGAGATAAAGAGGAGAGAAATGACATACAGAACCCGCCAAGTAGTTGAGGTGTGGGAGGGGGAGGGAGGTGGGGACATTGGTGATGGGAGATGGGTTTGGATGGAGGATGGGTGTTGGAACACTGTAGAACCAAAACTCTACATGAGCATCTTTCAATTGTATGTCTAAAATGGTGTAATAAAATTTTGGGAAAAAAAATAAATAAATATAAAGTTTTAAAAAAATAAAATAAAATGTCAAAGCCAAAAAAAAATAGTATGCCTGGGATATAAATTTTTTTAATGTATCATACTGAATAATCAGATACCACTAATGTTTTCTAGTTAAAATATATAGAAAAATGTTTCCTATTTACAAATATATTCTTATTCGATTGTATCCCTATTTTGGGGGTCAAACCCTGCAATACTCAGGGGTTACTATTGGCTCTACATTCAGGAATTACTTTTGGCAGTGCACAGGGGACTACAGGAGATGCAGGGATCAAACCCAGGAAGGCCGTGTGCAAGGCCAGTGCCCTACCTGCTGTACTATTGCTCCAGTCCCTAGAACTGTATCCTTACCATAATTCCTTTATTAGAATTTTGCTGTAGAAACAGCAAAACACAACTACCTCCACCCACCAAAATACCTCATGGAAGTACAAACAGCCATGGAGATAGTTATCCTTAGTTTATATATTATTTCTAAGAACATTATGTATTAGTCAATCCAAAATCCACTTGAAAGATCACTTTAGGGGGCCAGAGTGATAGTACAGCCCAGAGGGCATTTGCCCTGCATGCAGCCTACCCAGGTTTGATTTCTGGCATCCCATATGGTCCTCGAACACCACCAGGAGTAATTCCTGGGTATAAGGCCAGGAGTAACCCCTAAGCATCACATAGATAGATAGATAGATAGATAGATAGATAGATAGATAGATAGATAGATAGATAGATAGATAGATAGATAGATAGATAGATAGATAGATAGATAGATAATAGAGATAGAAAGATAGAGAGAAATAGAAAATGATCCTCAGGTGCTTCTGGGTCACCTCATCCTGACCTTGCATCACCCAGAGAATCTGGCTGCAGGGCCAGGAGGGACCCAAAGGTCCAGACATGCTTTCTCCTGCAGGCACCACCGGGGTTGACCCCTGGCACCTCGGGTCCCCTGGGCACTGCAGCCAGTCTAGCCACAAACATTAGTGAACGCCGCTGCCCAGTTTCTGGGGAGCTGAGCTGCACACGGCTGGATGCCCCCAGGAAGGAACTATGGCCCACCAATGTCCGGCACTTTCGATGTCGGGCACTTTCCAGGGACCACCCAAGGTGGCAGGGTCAGAACCAGCCATGGAAGAGTCCCCAGCATTTGCAGACATCCTTGATGAGATCCCCAGGGGGTGCGGCCAGACGGGCGGTGCTGGAGCTCCAGGGATGGCTGCCCCCCACCTGCTGTGGCCCCCACAGTCCCTCCCCCATCAGCCTCTCCTCTTACCTCAGCTCCTGTCTTCCCACCTGCCAAGGCCCAGGTCATGGGGGAGACACACCTCCCTGGTCCCAGTCTCCCAGGACTCGGGGGTTTGGTTTCAGGAGCTCACTCTGCGGGGTCCGGGAGCCCAGACATGCCCCCAATCTGGGCAGTGCTGTCTCTAAGCCAGCACCGAGCTGAGGGACAGCTCCCTCACCGGAAAAGGCAGCTGGGACAGCAGGCATAGGAGAGGAGTGCAGGGCAGGGAGCATGCAGAAGCGAGACCTTCTGGACCAGGGCAAGTCCATGGCCAGAACAATCAATGGTGAACCAGGTTCCGGCAGGCGAGCCCAGGGCTGAGTCCTGCCCCACCCTGAGCCGTGCGTGAGCTCACCCCAAGCCCACCCTGGGCCCTGCCAGTGCTAAGCCACAAGTCCTCAGGGGGCCCATGTGGCTGTGCCATCAGCTGTGGGTGCAGCCAGAGCCAGAGGGAGCCTGAGCGAGGCTCCCGTCCTCTTCCCCAGGGAGGGGCTGCAGCCCAGCAGGTGTCTGCACCGCGCCTTTTCTGCCCAGGCAGGAGGCACCTGCAGGTGTCTCCTGGCACCTCTGAGTGGAGGCGGTCATGGGGCTGCAGGAGAGGCACCTCTGAGCTCAGGCCCAGGAGCGTCACGTACCAGCCTCTCTGCCAGCAAGTTTGCTTTCTGCAGCTTTTGCAGAAACTTTTCCTGCAGCTTTGTCTGCAAGTCCGCTCTGCCTTTGCTGGCTGCAGCCGTGAGAAACAGAGGCAGCTCAGGCTGGGGGTGCCCTGCAGTGGTGCTGGGACTGTGCCCACAGCTGCACGCACACTCTTGGCACCCCCGAACCCGGGAAGGAGCAGACATGGCCACCTCCAGCAGGAGCTGCTGAGCAGAGGCCTCCCACAGCGCAGGGTCCAGCCCTGAACTCTTCTCCACACGCAGTATCTGCGGGCTCCTGTGGGCACCAGCTGCGCTACAGGGACCTGCCTCACACAAGGTGCACCCCCGCCCCTGCCCAGGTGAGGCCCAGCGGAGACCACCCAGATCCTCCCTCCAGCCCCATCATACCATGCCCCTCTGGGAGGCCCCTGCACCAGAACACCAGGCAAATGCCTCCCCCACCCCCGAAGGAGCTTCTAAGGTGATGGAGGACCCTCACCCCATCTGAAGTCCCACAATCACCTTCCTGAAGGACCAGCAAGGAGGAAGGGGGAGGCTAGAAGGGGCCATGGGGGTGAGGGGGAGGCATTTGCCTGGCACACAGCAGACCTGAGTTCAATCCCCAGCTCCACAGGGTCCCCCAAGCAGTTCTGGCACCCCCAGTCACCTTCTCGCACGATCCTGTTCCTTTCACATGCCCTGGAGTGACTGAGCCCGTGCTCTGTGCCTCCCCTCCCCTTCACCCCAAAGCCTCCTATCGCCACCCAGGGACCTGCCACGACTCTTTTATCCCCAGCTGGTGACGTGGCTGATAACCCAGAATAGGTATTGGGTCTCCTCGGCCCCAAACCCAACCTCAGAGCAGACCCGCTGCATCTGCTCTGGATTGCCTTCCGCAAATCACTCCGTAGATAAGGGGGTAGTCTAAATGTGGCAGTTTATCCAACCATGTATGCTGTACTAGCTGGTATAAATATTCTCCCATGCTACCACAATCATCGTGGGACTAGCTAGATCTTACCAGCATATTAGCCTGGCCACGTGGGACACCTAAGTAATTAGACCAGAGAGAAATGCTGTTTGCTTCCAAGCAAACAAGCATGGCTCCCTGATATACTCAAAGGCAACTAAAATATAAAACTACAATGAAGTAGAGGAGACTTGTGAAGGCTTGGAGAAATATTTAACTGGCATTGGTGTTGGTCTTTGGTACAGAGACATGCCATCTCAGAAACCCCCTTCTCTACACTACAAAGGCATTCCCAAGCAGATTTCGGCTCAAAACATTAGCATAGTAAAGGCCCTAGGTGAGGTGCAGGGAGGGATTACCTAAGGGCATTGGACCCTCCCTGCTTTCCATAACAGTGGGAGGTAGGTCTGAGTTACAGGGATATAAACTAGCCGGTTCCGCTTGCTTCTTTGTGGATTCTCTCCTGGTGAGCGTTCATTCCCCTTGGAAGCTTTTACAAGTGGTGGTCGCCATCTTGGCCTACACGTGGCTGGGGTTCTAGCCTGGAATCCTAAGCATCGGGCTTTTCCTTTTGCTGATTTGTATGCCTGAACCTGTGATAAGTAAAGCCTTTTAAAACTGCATCGGATTCCTGAGTTTTCATCCGTTCCTCGCCCGGCCCGGAGGTAGAAGGGAACTTCGCTTCCCGGCACTGTTGGGGACCCCGCGGAGCGCCCGACAATTGACATGTGATCAACACGTGATCAGCATGTGATCAGCTCATGATTAGCACGTGATTGCCCACGTGATCAGCTCGTGATTGCCCATTAATTAGCACTTGGTTGCCACGTGATTACCATGTAATTGACACACAATTAGCACGTGATCAGCATGTGATTAGCACGTGATCAGCTCATGATTAGCATGTGATTACCATGTGATTAGCTCGTGATTGCCACGTGATTAGCACGTGATTAGAACATGATCAGCATGTGATTGGCACGTGATCAGCATGTGATTAGCACATGATCAGCATGTGATTGCCACGTGATTAGCATGTGATCAGCACGTGATTGTCACGCGTGATCAGCTCATGATTGCCAAGTGATTAGCACATGATCGGCACGTGGTTAGCACGTGATCAGCATGTGATCAGCTCATGATTAGCACGTGATTGCCACATGATCAGCACATGATTGCCACGTGATTAGCACTTTGGTTGCCACGTGATTAGCACGTGATCAGCACGTGATTAGCACGTGATCAGCACGTGATCTGCACGTGATTAGCACGTGATCAGCATGTGATCAGCACATGATCAGCACGTGATCAGCTCATGATTGACACGTGATTAGTATGTGATCAGCTCATGATTAGCACGTGATTACCATGTGATCAGCTCGTGATTGCCACGTGATTAGCACATGACTGACACGTGATTAGCACGTGATTGCCACGTGATCAGCACATGATTGCCACTTGATTAGCACTTGGTTACCACGTGATTAGCACATGATCAGCACGTGATTAGCACATGATCAGCATGTGATTAGCACGTGATCAGCTCGTGATTGCCACGTGATTAGCACATGATCAGCACGTGATCAGCACGTGATTGACACGTGATTAGTATGTGATCAGCATGTGATCAGCTTATGATTAGCACGTGATTACCATGTGATCAGCTCGTGATTAGCACGTGATTGACACGTGATTAGCAAGTGATTGCCACGTGATCAGCACATGATTGCCACGTGCTTAGCACTTGGTTACCACGTGATTAGCACGTGATAAGCACGCGTGATTGCCACATGATTAGCATGTGATCAGCACGTGATCAGCATGTGATCAGCACGTGATCAGCTCTTGATTGCCACGTGATTAGCACATGATCAGCACGTGATCAGCACGTGATTAGCATGTGATCAGCTCGTGATTACTATGTGATCAGCTCGCGATTGCCACGTGATTAGCACGTGATTGACACGTGATCAGCATGTGATTAGCACGTGATCAGCATATGATTAGCACATGATCAGCACGTGACTGACACGTGATAGCACATGATCAGCATGTGATTGCCACGTGATTAGCATGTGATCAGCACGTGATTGCCACGTGATCAGCTCATGATTGCCACGTGATTAGCACTTTGGTTGCCACGTGATTAGCACTTGATTAGCACGTGATCAGCAGGTGATTGCCACGTGATTAGCACGTGATCAGCACGTGATTAGCATGTGATCAGCTCGTGATTGCCACGTGATTAGCACGTGTTCAGGACGTGATCAACACGTGGTCAGCATGTGATCAACTCATGATTAGCACTTGATTGCCACGTGATCAGCATGTGATTGACACATGATAAGCACGTGATTGCCACGTGATCAGTTCGTGATTTGTGAAAATTGTTGTATGTCACCATGGACACATTAAGTTCTTGTCTGAGGTTTTACTAAGCTGTTGCTGCTAGCTGAGCCTCTGTGTTGTTTGGGTTAATGAGCCTATTCGTTTCCCCTGTATTCGTTTCCCTGTTACATTATCCCATCTGGGGGTGCTCTTCCTGGGATATCAATGTTGTAGAGTTTGGGGATGTTGCTCCAGAAAACCCAGAACATTGAACTGGGCAGTGAGCTTATGTGGTGGCGCCAGGGGTATGTGGGTGTGGCTGCTACTGTGATTCTTTTTCAAGTTTTAAAGCACTTTAATTTTTTCCAATGCTCTTTTGAGACTGTTTTTCTTTACTGATCTTCCAGATAAATGGTGATCTTTTTTAAAATTTTTTTATTTTTACAATTACAAAGATATACAATTAAAAAGTTCATATTTGGGGGCCGGAGCGATAGCCCAGTGGGTAGGGCGTTTGCCTTGCATGCGGCCGGCCCATGCCGGCCTGGGTTCGATCCCCGGTATCCCATATGGTCCCCGAGCACCGCCAGGAGTAATTCCTGAGTGCAGAGGCAGGAGAAACCCATGAGCATTGCTGGGTGTGACCCCCAAAAAACCAAAAAAATAAAAAATAAAAAAAAATAAAAAAGTTCATATTTGGGTTTTGGTCATACAGTGTTCCAGCACCCATCCCGCCACCAGTGCCCATCTCCCACCACCAACGTCCCCGGTTCCCTTCCCCTCCCCCAGCCCTCCTCCATGGCAGGTTCTTTATTTCTTTCCATTTCTCTCTCTTTCTCTTTTCCTTCCCCTCCAGACTATGGATTACAGAACATACATTAAAGGGTTGTCATGTGAAACTTTTTTGCCTCTATTTAATGCTCAGTTCTAGGTTGGCATTAGTACCCTCAACAATTGTTAGCACACTGTTCCATTTTCTGTCTTACCTAGCCTCCTGACTCCCACACGTTTGTGATAATTTCCACCTTTGACAAGACCTCCTGATATATGTTTTACTTGACCTTGGATATTGGTATCTTAATATGTACATATATATTTATGTTATGCAGATAAATGCAGTCATTCTGTATCTGTCTCTCCTTCTGGCTAATTTCGCTCAACATAATCTTCTCCATGTCCATCCATTTATAGGCAAATTTTATAACTTCATTTTTCCTAACAGCTGCATAGTATTCCATTGTGTGGATGTACCAAAGCTTTTTTATCCAGTCATCGATTTTCGGGCACTCTGGTTGCTTCCAGATTCTGGCTATTGTGAATAATGCTGCTATGAACATAAAAGTAGAGATGGTGTTTCCGCTGCATATTTTTGGTTTCCCAGAGTAGATTCTCAGGAGTGGTATGGCTGGGTCAAATGAGAGTTCAATTTCTAGTCTTTGGAGGAATGTCCATATTGTTTTCCAGAAAGGCTGTACCAGCCGGCATAAATGGTGATCTTGTATGTTGAATTTGCTTCCTGCATCCTTACTGAATGCATCTATTATTTTTTACCAACTTTTAATTTTTTAAAATTTTTTTTATTTTATTCCCCCCCCCTCCATATATTATTACACCATTTTAGACATACAATTGAAAGATGCTCATGTAGAGTTTTGGTTCTACAGTGTTCCAACACCCATCCCTCCACCCAAACCCATCTCCCAGCACCAATGTCCCCACCTCCCTCCCCCTCCCACACCTCAACTACTTGGCGGGTTCTGTATGTCATTTCTCTCCTCTTTATCTCTCCCTCCCGCCAAACTTTCCTGCTCTTCGTGGAATGCAGTGCATTAAAAGACATTACTGTTTCCACTATTTTAATGGACCGCACGGCCGCAAGTGACTGCGCGACCTGGGCTCGAACTGGTTTTGCTCTGTTAATCTGGTCGTGAGGCAGTTTCCCGGGTCCAGACAGCAAAAATGGTGGCTAGTGTGATAGGCAAGTCTCATCCGGCTGCTTCCGGGACCCCTAGAGGTGACGGGCCCACCCCCAAAACCCGTCTGCCCTCCTGGGGGTCCCATATTCAGCTGGGCCCGGGCGAGCTGAGTTCCAGCCTCCCCAGCTGCTTGTGAGCCTCTTCATTCTATGGCTTTTACCAGCTTTTTAATGGAATTTTTTCCACATATAAGATAATGTGATTTGAAATAGAGACATTTTTACTTTTTTTCTGATATGGCTCTTTCATTTGTTTTATTATCTTTGCAAGTCTAACGTTGAATAGGTGTACAAATTGATCTTGTTCCTGATCTTATAGGGAAGTAAAGGTTTATTTTTTCCCTTCCCATTGAGTATGATGTGAGTGTTCCCAATCCCTATTTTGTTTTTACGTTGAGATTCTTTCTCTACCCAATTTCTTGAGATCTTTAAAATGAATAACTGTTGAATTTTTGTCTTTTTTTTACACATGCTGAGATGATCATATATATTTTATCTTTTATTCTGTTTATGTGACATATTCAGTACACTGCCTTGTGTGTGGAACCAACTTTGCATTCCAGAATAAACCCTACTTAATGATGATGAATTGTTATTTGAATTTGCTGCTGCACTATTTTTCTTATTATTTTTTGCATCTCTATTCATCAGAGCTGTTTATCTATAGTTTTCTTGTGGTATTTATTTATTTTTTGCTTTTTTTTGGGGGGGGTCACACTCGGCAATGCTCAGGGGTTTCTCTTGGCTCTGCACTCAGGAATTACTCCTGGCGGTGCTCGGGGGACCATACGGGATGCCGCGGATTGAACCCGGGCCGGCACTGGCCGGCTGCGTGCAAGGCAAATGCCCTACCCGCTGGACCATCGCATTATAGTATTTTTATCTGACATTCAAATCAGGGTGGTGCTTGATTTATAAAATGAACTTTCAATGTTCCTGCTTCTTGATTTTGGGAAGAGTTGGAGAAGGCATGCATTCAATTCTTTAAATGGTTTTGATACGCTTATTCTTCCTGTGAGATCATCACTCCAGGGGATTTTGGTGGGAGAGCTGGCCAACAGATCCGGTCTCATTATTTATTCTTTGCTTTTGTTCTGTTCAGGCCATTCTGTTTCTTCCTGAGCCTTGGGGGATAGCACGACTCACTCTAGGCTTTATTCATTTTCAGGCTGTGCAGTTTGTGAGGCCCCATTCACTCTCAATGGAACAAACATCTCTGAATGCAGCAGTTATGTGTACCTAGGTTGAGAAGTCAACATGATGAACGACCTAAAACCTGAGCTGCGCAGGAGGAAGAGAGCGGCATGGAATGCCTTCAAAGGCATCGAAGAAATAGCTAAAAGGACAAAGAACTTCCGGCTCCGGGCACATCTCTTTGACTCCACCGTTCTCCCTGCATTAACATACGCCTCAGAAACCTGGGCCCTACGAAAGCAGGATGAGAATGCTATTCAGGTCTCCCAGAGAGGAATCGATAGAGCTATGCTTGGAATATCATGCCTCACTCAAGTGAGAGAAGGAATCCGGAGTTCTGACCTCCGTCGCTATTCCAGAATCAGGGATGCTGTCTCGTTTGCCAAGGCATCGAAAATCAGATGGGCTGGACATGTAATGCGATTGGAGACAACCGCTGGACTAGAGCCATTACCGACTGGATTCCACGGGATGTCAAAAGATCCCGTGGCCGCCCACCTACAAGATGGTCAGACTTCCTTGTCAAGACACTGAATGAACGGTTTGAGGCTCTTCATATTCCTGAATCAACCAGATGAATTGGGCTACACTGGCACGTGATAGGGTCCAATGGAAATGTTACTGGCGTCCGCTCGAGCAAATCGATGAATAATGGGATTCAAGTGATCAGTGATCAAGTGATCAAGTGCGGTTTGTGGGTCTGCTTCTTGTTCCCTACCTGAGTGAGGAGAAGCTGAAAGACGTGGAGCGGCAGGCTGCAGTCTCCCCTTGGAAACTGTTGGTGAAGTCTGGCTTGGGCTGGGTCCTCCTGGCCTCAAAGCACAGCTCCTGAAGGGTCTGCGTGAGAAGCCTTGAGAAGCACAGGAAACGTGCTTCAAGGGTCGTAGCTTTTGCTCGCAAACCCATCTGTCGGGTGCTTCAGGCTTCAGGGGGAGGCTTTTTCCCATTGCAGAAACAGGTTTCTGATTGCATGTGATGATTTCTGCTGGCCTCCTCTGCTGGCATGGGCTGATTTCAGGGTCTCCCTTGCACTTGGAACTGAAGCCATGTGCCCACTCAGCTTTAGAAAGCCGGTCACATGGCCTGGAGAGTGTTTCCAACTGTCGCATCAACTCAGGCACCTCTGTGGAGGTTCCTTGGAAGCTGGTGCAAACACGAGAAAACACCTGATAGGCTGCAGGCTTCTCCCCCATATTGTAAGACCCCAGAACTGCTTTTCTCGCCCCTTTTAACCTGCAAGAACCAGTTGTTCACGAGAGTCTCCTATCATTTGTACTTCTAGGGGTATCAGGTGTAAGTCAGAGAGTGACAGCTGAGCACTGTGTCAGGAGTAGCTTCTATGAATCCCTAGCATGGCATGTAAACAAACAAAAAATACATGAAGAACCAGAGAAAGCTCCTGCTTTGCATGTGGGCGACCTTGGTCTGACTCCTGGCACCGCATGGTACTGCCAGGTGAGTATGGAGCACAGAAGCTGCAGGGATCCAGAGAAAAGAGCTTCCACTCTGAGCAAATGGCTCATCACTTATGTAGAATAAACCAGAGAGGAAGTATGGAACAAGGCCCCACATAGAAGGACAGCCTGGAAGTCAGTAAGGCCTGTGGAAGTCACCCCCTAGCTGGAGTCATTCCCTGAGAAAGCCAGTTCTGGGCTGGGCTGTTCAGTCGACCCACAGATGTAAGGCTGAATTGCGGTCATCTCCCTGGATGGGCTCTTGTCCTGAGGGGATGCCTGGGGCGCAACTAAAGCACCCTGTCCCTGCACTCTGAGACCACAGCGCGCCCTCGTGGCTGAAATGAGAACTGCACCCAGGCTGTAGCTGGAGAAATGGCGGGGAGGTGTGTGTGTGGATCAAGGTCAAAGGAAACATCCTCAGAGGATTTTGCTTACCTGAGTTCCAAGACCAAGCGTAAAAGACTCTGGGCCTCCATCCCCGCCATTTCCCAGGGTGGCCGTGGGATTGTAGGGGGCCTGGCCTGGTTACAGAGATGCTAATAAAGCCACCCACTTTTGCGGAGTGTGCTGGTCTATGGGAGCGGGCAAAAGGGCACCTTTAATTTTCAATAACTCACTGTTGTAGGTAGAGAACCGAAGCCTTATTTTGGCCTTTCTCGTAGAATAGTTTCTCTGAGCTCTCAAAAGCCTCAGTCGAGGCGTGGGCTGGACAGCTGCTGGGTTCCCACCACAGCTGAGTCACCAGGGGCAGCGTGCAGAGAGTGACTTTGAGGGGTACTTGGCTGAGACGTAAGAGCTGCACGGTGTGTCTGTGGGCCGCGCTGGGGCACAGGAAGACTGAGAGCGTCAGCGCTGCTTCCGCCACGTGGCGCGGCAACGATGCTTCCCGTCACGTGCCCTGGCAGCGCTGCTCCTGGTCACGTGGCCCAGCAGGGCCACTTCCTGTCGCATGGCTCGGCAGCCCACCGGAACCCAGGTGTGCACCCCGACCTCATGCTGGCCCCTCTTTCAGACTCTGGAGCGGGCACAGTGCCGTCCTGTAAGCCCGGTTTATTCTCGCGAGAGCAGGTTGGTGCGAGCGTGCCCCGGGCCTGTATCGGGAGGCTGGAGACTGGGAGCGTGGCGCGAGCAGGGGCGGAGTCGGCTCCTCTGGGGCCCGGCTGCGGGCTGGTGCCTGAGGGCCCAGAGAGGAAGACGCGGTTGTTGGGCATTGTGAGAGCTCCTGCACTGACACTTCTTGCTCACCGCCAGTCCCGGTTTGGTCCCTGCGCTGCGACGGCCCCCAAGCCCTGAGCTCCACACGGTGTGACCCCAACATCAAAAAGAAATCAAAAGGAAACCCAAATCGTTCCTATCTGATTCAGGGATTTTCTTGAACCTGTGTAGTGCTTTCAATGCAAATACCGGACAAAGTAGATGTTTGACAGTGTGTGTGTGTGTGTGTGTGTGTGTGCCTGTCCATGTGTGCAGTCTGTGTGCATCAAGGTTCCTTTGACCTTGATCCTGTCCATGTGTGCAGTCTGTATGCACGTGTATGCGTTTGTTGGTGTGTGAATGTATGTGCCCGTGTGTCCGTGTGTGTGGTGTGACAGGGTGCTGGCCTGGAGACCCCCATGATTTCCTTAGAGCAGCCCCCCTTCCTGCTGGGTCACAAGGTCCACAGACTTGCTGATGGATGGACCTGGGCTCCCCAGGGAGAGACTTGAGGGTCTGACTCCGGGGGCTCATGGTCTGCCGGGAACCCTGCACCCGTCTCCAGAAGGGACAGACACTTGCCGTCTACTGATGGAGGATCTGAGCCCTAAGTGTGGATGCTTGGGGCCCTCCCGGGAGGCAGCCAAACTCCTCTCTCCGTGGGGCCTCCACCAGGTGTGTTGGCTGCCTGGGGTCCTCGGAGCTACTTCACAAGGTGAAGTGGGGTTCACCTTGTGCCCTGCGTGCTTTGTGGGTGCCAGCCCTCATGTCCTGCTTCTGCTGGCAGGTTGCTAGCACCGCCTCCTCCCTGGAATAGGGCATCCACTGGCATCGACTGGGCTCTGAGGCATCGACTGCATTCTCCGCCTCTCTGGGTTGGCAGGATGTTGGGGGCCCCTCCCCTGGGAGAAGCCTTTCGTCTTCTCCCACACACGAGATTTTGTGTGGGGTTGTGAATGACCCCATGCTTATTCCTGGCAAAGAATCCACTGGCTGCTTATCTTTGCTGCTGCTGAAGCCTTGGAAGATGCTGCCAGTGAGCGGCAGGTGTGGGCCCCACAGGTATCTCAGCAGGTTTCTAGGTTTTGCCCCACTCTGTGCTTCCATTCTCAGGCCTGCAGCGCCTCCTGCTGGTCGTGAGCTGCCTTGGCATCCTCCCCCCCATCTGTGTTCGCTCAGCACACCATAGTCCTAAAGCCCCGTTTTGGGGGCTGAGGACCTGCAGAACCACTATGCCTCACAGGAAACGCAGCTTTTAGCCTGACTTCATTCTAGAGCGTTCTGCGATGCTGGGAATTCTGTCTGGGCCTGTGTAGTAGCCATAAATGTCATGTTGCCAACATGTGAAACAGGGCAGCAGGGGCTGAGATTTTCACTTTATTTCATTTTCACTCGGTTCAGTTACTGTCTGTGAGCGGGTCTGACACTCTGATGCTTCCCTGTTCTTGACTAGTCTCCCCCTCCGCACCTGCTTGGTGTGGCTGCTTGAGCCCCATTTCCCAGCCTCCTTGCAGGGCAGAGGGGCTGTAGCTCACATGGCCTAAATCCCCTCTGCGGTCCAGTCCTGGGTCTGAGCACCTTCCCTCCTTCCTGGGGGCCGTGACACCATTCAGACATGGGGGCAGCTCCATGCTTTGTAGGGAGGGACGAGAGAAGATGAGGCCCAGCACGGAGCCCCTGTTAGCCACTGCGGGAGATGGGCCGAGGGGGCACCCGGAGGCATCTGTGCAGCCGCAGTGACAGCTGTCTGGGATGTCTGGATTGGGACCATCCCCTGCTCGCAGGGAGACACAGCGCCTCTTCCGTGATGCCCTCCTGGGTGAGAGTGGACTTGGACGAGCCTAGATGTCATCGAGCTTGGGGTGGGAGGGTAGGGGTCCTGCTTGAGTCTCACGCAGGTCAAAGTCGTTGGTGCAGTTAAGTGCCAGGGCCTCCAGGAGCGTGGCCAGGGAGGTCCGTGCTGGTGCCCGGGACACTGCCTGATTTCCAAGCCCTCCCACACCCGCCCCACCCCGGTGAGCTGCCTTGACCCCCTAGGCGCCCAGCCTGGACTCCAGTGATTGCTCCGTTTCCCTGCCACTCCCTGCCATGGCGTCTTCTCAGGTGCTGCACTGCTGTTCGCTGAGCAAACAGCTCAGGGGTTCATGGCAGGCACAACTCACTGTACGGTTGCCTGGCCCCGCAACTCCCATTTTTTGGGGGGTGCACCCCGGCAGCGGTTCCTCAGGGATCACTTTTGAGGGGCTGGAGGGAGCATACGGGGGTGTTGGGGATTGGACCCAGGCCTGCCACATGCAGGGAAATGCCCTACCCGCAGGTCAGACTTTCAAACTGCCTTTCTCAGCAGCTGGAGGGCAAACTATTGGATCAAAGGGGAAAGGCTTGTGCGCCGTTAGTGGCGGTCCTTACCCGTCTCGGACACGGGGGGGCAGCAGAGAGAAGCTCAAGAGTCTGTCCCTTTCCGTGTCCCATCGGAAGGGAAGGCTCCGTCGGAAATGGGCAAACTTTTCCAAGAAATAATCTATTTTTCCCAAGTTTACGGATGTCTTAATAATGCGAGAGCTGATAGCCCTTGTTTCTGCTTCCGGGGAGGTTGTAGAAAGCAGAGCACGCCTCACGGAATGGCCCCCAAATGGCTTTGCTTTACCGGAAGCCTCGCAAGCCACAAAGCCCGTTTCTCAGCTGGGGAGCTGGGGCCTCAATCTGCGACGCAACATCGCTGTAGAGCTGCTGTACGTGGTGGTGGTGGTGGGGGAGGCATTTTGCAACCTAGAAGGGTGTCCCTGATACCCGCAGCTACTGTGATGGCTCCCACGTTCTGTCTTGGGGTGGGGGGGCAGATGGGTCACACCCGGCGGTGCTCAGGGGTTCTCCTGGCTCTGCACTGGGTGCTCAGCGCTTGCTCTTGGCTCTGCACTCAGGAATTACTCCTGGGGTGCTGGGGGCACCCTATAGGATGCCGGGATCAAACCCAAGTCGTGTGCGTGCAAGGCAAACGCCCTGCCTGCTCCACTATCACTCTAGCCCTCTGATTGGTCCTCTCTATAGACCCTTTTTTGTATACCCAGTCTGATTAGTTCCCCGAATCCCATTATTTGCATAAAGACACATATGCAGTCTCATTGGTTGAATGCAATCATGCCTTTTTGGCTTTTTGGGACACACCACCTCTGCTCAGGAGTTACTCTTGGCTCTGCACTCAGGAATTACTCCTGGAGGTGCTTGGAGGGTCAGATCAGGTGCTGGGGATGTACTGAGGGTGACCACATGCAAGGCAAGTGACTTGGCCGCTGTCCTGTCTCTCCCACCCCACTACAGAGATGGCCGTGCCTGCGAGCATGAAGGACCTTCTGAGAAAAGCAACAAGTGGGTTGGGACAGGACCCGGCTGTTCACTGCAGGTCTCTGTGCCTGTGAGTCTGCACACCAACGTGAGTGTTTGGGGGGCATCGCCTGCCTCTGTGCAGATTCTCTTCCTCTCCCACACTTCCCGACACCCGCTCTGCCCTCTGAAGCAGAATGGCGACACCCCTTTCTCCCTGGCTGTGGGTCCCCTGTAACCTCCGAAGGACGTGGGGCATCATTCGTGTACCTCTAAAATACTGGCTGGGGTTTGCTCCCCAAGGGAGGAGCTGGAAGTCGAGTTGGAGGTTTTATTTTGTGATGAAAGAGAATGGAAGGCGCCTCACTGAGTAGCATATACATTTCCAGGTTAAGCAGAAGGTTCAGACCTCCCTTCCCACCCCCAGGGAGGACTGAATGCAGCCCCTCAAGCCCCCGAAACTCTGTAAGTGGAATCTCCCACATTTGGGGAGATCTCAGGGGTAGGCGCGTTGGAGAACACTGGCCAAGCCGTGCTCGTGATTTGGCCGCTCTCAGCCACAGTCCTTCCATTTTTTAGTGCCAATTTGAAATGTGGAAAAAAAATCCACGTTCTGAACAAACAGGTCCTTAGACCAATTAAAATGATTCATGGTGATTGTCTTTTTTAAAGGAAGCTGTTTATTGTCTCGTATAAACCCAAAGTGCAAACAGCTCTCAGAGGGATGTTTCCAATATAAGAGTCTTGTTTGGTATCTTCCGGGCAT
This sequence comes from Cryptotis parvus, assembly GCA_021461705.1. Taxonomy (NCBI): domain Eukaryota; kingdom Metazoa; phylum Chordata; class Mammalia; order Eulipotyphla; family Soricidae; genus Cryptotis; species Cryptotis parvus. Next base: position 21,003 of record JAJIBD010005167.1, on the reverse strand, counting down.
TGTCCCATGGGGCTGGTTCGCGGAATTGTTGCTCTGACCCCTAGGAGGGCCTCTGGGGCCAGTGTCAGTGAGGGGTCACTGGTGCTGCGGCAGTGACGTGGGCCGTGTGTGAGGCGCCGAGATGGAGGAAGAGTTTCTGCTCTCAGACAGGCTTCCTCAGGGCGTCCAGACTGTGTCGCCTTTCCTCGTGTTCTGATTCTCGCCCCATGTTTTGTTACAGGCTTCACAGTTTTCATTATTCTCTAAGGTTAATCACACGAGCCGCCAAATGAGCCCTCCTCTGGGCCTGGGGGCAGCTGTGCCCTGTCCAGAGTGGCCTCAGCTCAGCCCCTGGGGCCATTGGCGGAAAGTCCCTTTTCTTCTTCCCTCTCTGACGCCATCATTCCTGACTCATGGCACACGGAGAGCTGTGCTCGCCCCGCTCACTCGCTGCCTCCCTATCTTGTCTTCAGCTGCCCACACGGACTAATTTTGGGTGTGCTGTGGGCACCTCTGCATCTCCCGCACTCACAGACCCACCTCGCTGCCCGCACGGGGTGTCTGTCCAAGCGTCTGCTCCCTTTCTGCCTCCTAAGGTGCTCTCCATGCCTTCCCAGACTGTCACAGCAGTGCCTTGGCTGTGTGGAGCAAGGTGGGGGCCGTGTGCCCCCCCCCTTTGTGCCCGGTAGCTAAGTGTTCTGTATCTATTCCCCATCCAGGGGGAAGGGCTGTAGGAATTCTGGCACAGTTCAGGCGACCACAAGGTGGCGTGAGCTCCTCGCCTCCTGGCGTTTCTCTCCAGCAGGCGCTCGCTCGCTGGCTCGTGCCCCAACTACCACTCGGAGGGTGGGCTTTGAGCAGTCCCAGGGTAAGAGGTGAGGAAACGCCCCATCTTTGAGGAAGCAGCTGGACAGAGGCTTCTCACACCTGTGTGGCTGAAAAACCAGGAGGAAAACCAGAGGAGGTGTCTGTGTCCGTTACTATGGCAACAAACCCAGATGCTTCTGTGCTATGTGGGCAGTTGTGCCCGAGCGGGATTCTTGCCCGTCCCCAAGGCACGCTGCCCAGTCAGACCCAAACCCCAAACCAGAGCCTTTCTCTAGTGGGCGCTATAAACGACTCCCTGAGAGTGCAGGAAACCAGAGTCCTGGGCAGTCTGGCCAGGATTGAGTAGAGGCCGGACCCACGGACCCACTCACAATTGCAGCCCGCTAGAGGGCGCTTAGTTTCACCGGGAAAAGCCAAGTTCACCAGCTCTTGGCCAGGGCCGCTCTCGGGCCTGCAGTAGAATCAGGAACATCCCTGATTCTGTTTGTCCCTATGTCTGTCTGTCCTATGTGGAGGGCCAGGACCCAGCTGGGGATTCTAATTGCACCCGAATTCTCCCAGTGAGAGTTGAAGCATTAGAGACTCAGCAGAAACCTCTGTTGAGTCTGCGTGGCCGAAAAGAAAAACCTCTGTGGCTTGTTTCCTGCCCAGGAGGGAATCGTGCGGCACGCCTGTTTATTTCAGGAAACCGGGCAGGAGGGACGTTTCCTCCTGGCTCAGGAAAAGCCATCTCAGAAGGGCCGGGGTCAGCTGCGAGTGCTGGAAACCAGGAACTCGCCCCTGGCCTTATGGGTACCGCGTGCACATGTGTGCCTGTGCATGCATGTGTAAGTGTATGCGTGTGCGTGTGCGTGTGTGTGTGTACCCAATGTGCATGTGTACGAGTGTGCGTGCGTGTGCACTCCGAGCCTAGGAGGTAGAGGACTGACCTGGAAGTGATTAGGCTGGAGCCAAGTGCTGGGAATTGCTCTTTTCTTCTATTTTCCTTTTTATTCTGAGTTGCTAACTTTTAGCACTGCCCTGTTTGTTTCTTAATTAATGATTAAACAAATTTAATTCATGATTTAACTTAATTAAACAACTAATGAATTTGTGTGTGCAGGACATTGCTGCTGCCGAAGTGGCCCTCCAGGGCACAGTTAACTGACTCACCGCAGCTCAGCAAACAGCCTAGAGCCTGGCTCCCTTTGTCCTTGGGCCCACGTGCTACCCGCAGCCTTGCTGGGTGCAGGGGGCTTTCCTGGCCTATCCTCAGGGCCTGTGAGGATGGGCCAGAAAGTGTGTTTCGGTGTTAACGGTTGCTTTAGTTATTTTTAAAAGCGCGGAGCCCCGTTGTAGAAATGCCTTCAGGACACTCCTTTTTGGGACAGATCATCGTCCTGACAGATTGGGTAATGTCTTACCTGATTTAAGTGCGCAGTGACGTGCCAAGGTCACTCAGCGAGATGTACCCAGAGGAAAGGACCTCCACGGTCTCCTCCGAGATAATGAGGCATGCTGGTGCTTAGTGCTCAGTGTTCAGTGCTTAGTGCGCAGTACCTTGCGCTTGGTGCTCAGTGCTTGGGGACAGGGACACAAGGAGGGGCAGAAGCAGAGTTTGGCGGAATGTCTGTTTGGAGCCCACCCGGTGCACGAGCTAACTGGAGGTGGTCTCCGTGATTCCCGAGGAGAGGTCAGGGACAGAGGAAGGAACTTGCCTGAGAACACAGGCTTGCTAACATTTGGGGGCTGCACTGCGGGAGGTAATGGGGTGTGTTTTGGACACATGGTGATGTGGGGGTACATGCTTATATCCAAGCTACAGAGCCAGTGGTGCCGCCAGCAGGAGACCCCAACTACAGTAACTAAATGTCCAGATGTGTCTGTCAAGGTGGGACCCAGGTTGCTCGTGGAGGGCAGGTGGCACAGGGCTTGTGTCTCTGGCAGCAGCGCCTGTTCTGTCCCCTTACTCACACTGTGGTTAGAGTTGTCCCTGGTGATTTGTCACAGGTGTCTCTTCCCGGCCCCAGTCCCACCACCACTGTTGCCTTCCCGCCACCACTGTCTCCATTTTCCCAACCACCCCTCAAGCCTGCAGGGAGCAGGCCCATAAAATTTATTTTACATTGTTCGTTACCACTGACTGGCTAATGGAATGATACAAAGATACTGAAATAACAGAAAATTAGTGAAAATTGTTATATGTCACCATGGGGACATTAAGTCCTTATCTGAGAGTTAACTGAGCTGCTGTTGCTAGTGAAGCCTCTGTGTGAATGTGTTTGTGCATTGCCCCCTGGGAGTGCTTCCGCTGCAGAGATGAAGGAAAGTGGACGTGAGTCAAAGCCAGGTATCAAAATCACGCGGAGCCACGCAGCAAACGACCAGCTCAGAGCAGACACTCCTGCCAAGCAGCCTGGAGACAGGCTGTGACCGGGTGTTAACAGACTCCCCAAGGGTTATGCGTGTGTCAGTGTCTTTCAGGAAAATATACTCAAAGAACACACGGAATAACCCACTCAGTAGGTTACATAGCTTTGCAAATGTTTAGTGATTTTTTTTAAGTCAAGGGTTCATTTCTCAAAATCTCCTTTTCAAAACTGGGTAAAATGTTATACATAGACAGAAGCAGATAGGCAGGAAGGGAACAAATAGACATGGAATGGAAGAAGGAGGAAAAGCAGGAGGGAGGAGGGAGGGAGAATGAAGGAGGAGGGGAGGGAGAAGGAGGAGAGGGAAGAGAAAAGAGGGGGAAAGGGAGAGGAGGAGGGGAAGGAGGAGGGGAGAGGGAAGGGGAGGGGATGAGGAGGAGGGAGGGGTGGGAAGAGAGGAGGGGAGGGAGGGAGCAGAAGGGGGCTGGGAGAATATGGCAGGACAGTGCGTGTCTGTGTAGACCTGGCCCGGCAAGCGCCCATCTTCCTTGCCCCGGGTTATTCTCACTGCAATGCTCTACTTGAAGCTTGAGCATGTCCGTGACTCTGGGGAGGAAGCCAACACCCTCGAAAGGTGGACTAAAATAGAACCCCCAGAAATCAGGCACCAGACCCCATCACCAAGGGGTCAGAGGCTCACAGAACACGAGGTTTGCCCGGCCAGCAGCCCCCAGAAGGCTCTTGTTTCTGGGGTCATGCTGAGAACTTGGGTGGAGCCCCCTTTCCTGCCAGAGGTAGGTTCTGAACAATTGTCCATCACCCCTGACCCCCCCCACTTTTCTCCCTCCTGAGTCTCTGTGGTCCCTTGGGGGCGTCCTGCATGCCTGCTTACACCCTCTCACCTGGTGTTTTCAGGTGACCAGAAACGCAGAGCACGGCTGCTGGGGTGCCACTCCGTGTTTGGTCAAATCAGAGCAGGTGGGGCTGATTCCATGGACAAAAAGCTCCTGAATAAACCTGTGTGTTCAGCAGTAACGAAGCTGTAGCCGTATTAGGTGATGTGGCAGCAGCTAAACCGCTGCGGACCGCACTGGTTTCCATGGAAACTGGACGGGCGGGAAGGCGTCAGAAAGGCCATTTTCTTTGGGTGCTTGAGTGTTAAGGAGCTACTTTCTCACACGATGCTTTGGGTGTGCTTGTGTGCGTGTGTGTGCGTATGTGTGTATTATTCGGAAGTGTGGGCAGCAGGACCGTGCTCTTGGGAAGAATGCAGGTGACTGCCGCTGTAGGGGCGGAGGGCAGAGAGCCACTGGACAGGCGCCCCACACGCTAAGCCCCGTGGAGGCGAGGTTCATGGGGGGTGAGTTCTGCCCACAGAGGCAAAGCTGCAAGCCTGGGTTCCTGCAGAGATGAGGCCACACTGCTGGGCCCAGCCCCCTCTAGCTTCCGGTCAGGCCCACTCTCTGCCCCAGGGACTCCAGAATGGGGTAAAATGTCCAAGACCTTCTGAACTGCAGCCCCGCACCTTCCAAGGGCGGCCAGACATCCTCCCCCGGGCCGGCCTTGACTTCCGCGTGTTGCAGGGAGAAGTCCTGCTCCCACGGCAGTACCCCGGGGCCTGCCCTGGTTCACTGCCCCGGGACTGCAGTGATTCTGTTCTGTCTCCCCGTTTGGAGCTCACCCCGCCCCCTCCCCCTGTTTTGGGCCACATCTGGTGATGCTCAGGGGTTACTCCTGGCTCTGCCCTCCTGGTGGTGCTCAGGGGACACTATGGGGTGCCAGGGATCGAACGCGGGTAGGCCGCGATGCAAAGACCACATGCAGTCGATCCTGTTCGATCCTGACATCCCATAGGGTCGGGAGAGTAAGGCTTAAAAACAGGAAACCCATGTGGAGTATAAAGGGACAAAGACAGGCTGTCCTGGGGCCTTTAACAAGGTCCCTCACTAGCCTGAGGCCCAGCATGCTCCCTGCAGTCTGCAGGGGACCCTAGTTCTAGAGAAATGCGCTCATGCGCGGAAAATAGCCACAGATAGAAGCTTATATTTGGCTGTGACATTTGAATTAGTAAGTTGGAAGTTAAATTCATGATAGCTCCCAGCTCGGTGTGATTGACCAACTGCCTTCTGGGTGTTGAACACGAGCCACGAATCAGTCCTGCCTGCCTGCATTAGCTTTCCTCCTGACCTAGCCAGAGGCAACCCAGCCAGAGGCAACCTCCGTCAAGCCCCCACCATAGGCAACTGCTTTGAGACTTGCCCCATTAGAAAGTTTGCTGTTTGGAATTGGCGTTGGTTGGCATTGGCCCCTATATCCATTCACGCTATCCTTGGGACCTGACTGTGATCATTTAACATTTTTTACTTGTTCGGTTTCAGAGCACACTGGCAGTGCTCAGGGGTTACTCCTGGCTCTGCACTCAGGAATTACCCTGGCGGTGCTCTGGGAGTATATGGGATGCTGGCGACCAAACCCTGGTTGGCCGCACACTTGGATGCCTCACCCACTGTTGCTCTGGGCTGTGTGTGTGTGTGTGTGTGTGTGTGTGTAGTGTGTATGAGTGTGTATATGTGTCAGTGCATGCATGTGATCTCTTGCCGTCCTGTGCTGCTACACCCGATGCTAATGAGTTCCTTGATCTGCCAAAGCTGTGGCTGAGCGGTGCTCACTTGGAGGACTACACAGCACTCATAGTCCACGTGGGGGCTTCTGGGAGCGTCCCCCACATGGAACGTGCTGCAGCTCCCAGTGTCTGAGCCAGGCCCCTGGTATTGGGCATCCACCTCGGACTGGACTCCGGGTTGCTTGTCTCTGATGAGCAAAGGTCCAGCGCTGTGGGCCTGGGGCAGCTCCTCCTCCCGCTGTCCCACAACTGGCCTCTCTGAGCAGGTGTTCAAACTCTGCTCCATCATGCTGGCCACCGGGGTGGCCAGAGCGGCTGATTGAACCGGGTCACCAGTTCGAGCCCAGCCCAGAGCTGCTGACACCCTCACCACGAGCACAGGCGGGCGCGCTGAGGCGACGCGCTGCCGTGGAGCACAGTGAGCCCCTTTTCGGTTTTGAAAGAATGTTCTGCCCCTCAGAAATGCTGCGTACTTTCTTCTGGGCACTGCTGGTGTTGGGCACAGTTTCAGGTCTCTGAGCAGAAGGGGACACATCAAAGCCCAGACAGCCGTGGGGACAGCATAGGCAACAACTAGCTCATATTTTCCAAGAAAGCGGACAAAGGAGACACCTGGGGGATGGAAATCAGGGTCCTGAAACAGTTCCCAGCGCATTTCCTACCATCTGTCGGAGTCCGTGCTGCCAGCAATTTATTGTTTCCTATGGAATGAATCCTCCAGCCGTGGAAAACAAGTTTGGTAAAAGATGATGAAACCTCCTTTGAAAAGGCAGAAAATGGAATTACAGATGTGCTTGGAGTTGGCACTGTGGACTCTGTGTGTGTGTGTGTGTGTGTGTGTGCGTGAGTGTGTACATGTGCACGTGTGTGCTTGTGTGTGCAGGTGTCTTTGTGTATACATGTGTGTCATGCATGCATGTGTGCTTGTGTATATGTGTGAATGTGCATGCATGTGTGTTGTATGTATGTGCATGTGTATATATGTGCATGTATGTGTGTATGTACCTGTATATGCGTATGCATATGTGTATACTTGCATGTGTGCATGTGTGTGCATGAGGTATGCATGTGTGTATATGTGCATACATGTGTGTGTGTGTGTATATGTATGTGTGTATATGTGTGCTAGGGCCACACCAGTGTGATATTGGGGCCAACATTAGGCCCAGTCTTGGGCTCTGCTTCGTAGGGAGTGCCCGCACCCACTTTTTTTTTTTTTGCGTCATACTCAGCCATGCTCAGGGGTTACTCCTGGCTCTGCACTCAGGAATTACTCCTGGCGGTGCTATGGGATGCCGGAAAATCATACCCAGGTTGGCCATGTGCAAGGCAAAGGCTCTCCCGCTGTGCTATCGCTCCAGCCCCCCCCCCCATTTTCACAGGGACACTGCAGGGTCTCTTGGACAAAGGAAGTCATTTCGGGAGAAGCCTCTTCCCCACCAGCTCATGCCGTGGTGTCTGACGAGGCGCTGGCACAGAGCACTCGGCAGCAGCCACAGGTCCTGGAGATTCCTGGACATGAAGCCAGGCTAGCCTCTGGACCCATTTCTCAGATGGCGAGATAAGAAATACAAGGTCTGAAGCAGAATGCATCTGGTGGCTGTTAAATGGAGGTTAGACAGAACTCGGGGTGGTCATGCTACAAAACCTTTGTTTGGGATTTAAAGATGAATGAGTGGGTTTTAAAAGCAGCTGCACTCAAAGCCCCCGTGTTCCCAGCTGACCTGACCGAAAAATGCGTGGCCCGGCCCCCGTGGCCTGGCCTCTGTGCTCACACCTCCCCCCTTCCCCCAACCTTGTGAGCGTTTCCTCAAATGGAACTTCATTTGCCATTCTGATAATCAGAGCAACGTGCTTGGTTTGTTTCCGAAAGCCAGAATTTATTAGGATTGTTTTTACTCAATCAGAGAATTTTATTTCAATAGAAAACACTTGGGGACACGGGCAGGGATGTAATGTCCCCCTCGGGAGCAGGGGCCAGGAGGAGGTGATGTGCAGCCACTGGGGAAGAGGCTGTTCCTGGCTGTCTCCCCCTTCCTCATCCCCAGGGCTCGCCCCCTCCAAACATGCGCTTTTCCTGCCAAGCCAGCCTGGAGAGGGAGGGACTAGCTTGATTTCAGGACTCAGAATATTTTCCCACAGTACCGTGCCATGCAACAGACTGTGGCTCCCCGTGCCCTGTCTCATCCTCACGCCTGGGCGAGGCCTCTCGGAGCCTCTTCCTTCCAGGGCCTCTCAAGCTTTGCAGGACTCAGTGAGCTTGGCGAGGCCGTCCCTGCAGCTCGAGCAGTTCCTTCGGGCTGTCCACTGCGGCTCTGTGGATGCGGAGTGAAGAGCCACGGCCGTATGGGCCAGACTGTGGCAGAGTCAGGAGGCCCGGCCACTGCCACATGCGCGTGGCCTGGCTCACTGCAGAAGCTCAGCGAGTGCCAGATCATGGTGGAGATGAGGGTCGGGCTGCGGAGGGCAGGGGCGGGTACCGACAGTGCCTTCCCCATTGCAAACAGGCCGGTACACACCCATTTCTTGGGAATTGTGTTCTTTTTTCCCCTTGGGGATTGTGTTTTTTTCCCTCTAACCTCTCTGTGCTGTTCAATATTGCATGCTACATGTTGCCTAAATGCTCTGCAGCGCTGGCTCTGCAGCTCCTTTTCCTGCCCATAAGTGCTGCGGATGAAACTATAGAATTCGTTTATGGATACAGTGTCTGTTTTCACACATTAGGATGTGTCTAAGCTCCGAGCCATTTCCCAGCACCCTATGGGGAATGCGGCGGGACTAGAGGGACTGATGGAAGCAGCAGATGCTGCGGCCGTTGCTCTTCTGCTCCTGGGAACCCTTTCTCACACGCACAAGCGGCCTGGAAGCTATAGCAGACTCAGAGCAGCAATCCTGGGCGGCCACAGCCTCTCCTCCGGGACCCAAGCGACTTCACTGCGGGCATCGGCAGAGTTTTCTCGAAGCACTGTGAGCTCAGCGGTTCTCAGCCGTCTCCAGCCCCAGGGGCGCCTGCGGCGCCTCAGCTTTGCTCCCCATCACTTTCACCCAGGAGCACAGTCTCTACAGTACTTTGTTTATTGAAGGGAAGCTGTAGCGTAACTGTCTGATCCTGGCTCAGCACTGCTGCCCAGCGTTGCACAACACGGAGGAAAGGCTGGTTTCAAGTCCCAACAGTCTCATCCCTTCCCCATCTAGATTTCTCTTTGTGCTGTGAAATAGCCATTTATTGAAACTCACCTGAGTAAGAATTCAGAGGAATTTGATAAGATGTACTTTTTTTTAATCTTAAAGCTCCAATTTGGTTGGAAAGCAGAAAGCTTTGTTTCAAAATGAACTCAAGAATTTAAAAAACAAAATCTGAGTTGTCATTTTCGAGGCAAATTCAGAAATCACTCTCTTCCAAGAAGGCTTTTAAAATATTATTATTATTATTATTATTATTATTATATTCTATTTTGCTTTTTGGGTCACACCAAGCAGTGCTCAAGGGGTTACTCCTAGCTCTACACTCAGGAATTACTCCTGGCGGTGCTCTGGGGACCATATGGGAAGCTGAGGATTGAACCCCAGTCAACTGCTTGCAAGGCAAACACCCTACCCACTGTACTATCACTCCGGCCCAAGAAGGCTTTTATTATTACCATTTTGTTTTTTGAACCACACCAGCAGTGTTCAGGGCTTGCTTCTGGTTGTGTGCTCAGGGATCACATTGGGAGCACCATTGGGATGGTGCTCCGGGACCAACATGGGTACAGAATCCGAAGAAGAGGTGTCTTGCATAAAGACAAGACAAAGGGGCAGTCTGTGCTGTCTTGTCTCTTCCTAGCCTGGCATAAATAGTGACTGAGTGGTTCTGCTCTGCCAAGAAACTCTTCGTGACCATGATGGTTGGGAATGATCACTCTGGATAAGAACTGCGTGCTGAAAGTAGACAAAGGAACAAACACAAAATCTTCTCAGTAGCTGTATTTAAAAGTGTAATTTCCAAAAGGAAAGGGAGAGAAAGAAGAAAAGTGCTGGGGGTTGGGGGTGACCGGAGGGAAACTGGGGACATCGGTGGTGGGAAATGTGCACTGATGGAGGGGATGGGTGTTCGAATATTGTATGACTGAAACCTAACCATGAACAGGTCGTAACTTGTGTCTCTCACTGTAATTCAATAAAAATAAATAAAAGAAAAACTCTTCATGAAAGTCACTGTAGAAAGTTTACAATTTCTGCTTCTTATTTATTTTCAAAGAAAAGATGAAAGCTGATGTCAGTTGTCTGGAAAAGGTGAATCAAGCCCCCAGGAGAGAGGGAGGGAGTTTCGAGCTGGCCTACGCATGCTCTTTTAGGCTGCTGCTCATTTTGCTGGAGCCGAAGCCTGCAATCCACTTGCCCAATTCTGCCGACTCATAAAAACGTTCCCATTGATTATGTTCCGAGATGAAAGCGCAGCCTTCAGGAATATATTTTGTTGGTTAAATTGGAGCCTAGAAGCATCCTTAAGGTTTTATGAATTTATTCCTCATTGGTTTACTCCTGGTTCTGTGCTCAGGGATTCCTGCTGGCAAGGCTCAGGGAACCATCAAGTTCTTGATGCTCAGAACTGGGCATCAAGGCAGGTGACTTCACACCGTCTCTGACCTCAGTGGCGTTTGTTTCTGGAGCATCCTTGCTCAGGCGGCCACGGGTTAAGCTTACAGCATCTTTCCAAGCCCAGTGTGCTTGAGGGGCCTGTTGGCCTTTCCTGAATGAGACATGGTGGCTGAGTGCAGTTTCTGCAATGACATGGCTCCCAAATCCCTAAGCCTATGGCAGTGCTCAGGGTTCTCAGCTCTGTGCTGGGGCTGGGGACCAGGGCGTTGAACTTGGTCCAAGTGTGGCCCGTTAAGCTCGTGCTCTCTCTGCCCTTGGACCGTGTCTAGGGTGTGGTGAGAGCTGCATGAAGTGCTGATGTGTTGGGCGCTGACCCTCTTGGCTGAACGCAGACACCTTGTCCCACACACGGCAGGCCAGGCACCCTGAGAAGTTCCCTTCACTGCACAGAAACATCTACGTGTGATCCTGACCCTTCACTGCACAGAAACATCTACGTGTGATCCTGACCCTTTGGCTTCTTTCTGCTTTTGTCTCTCTCGCGTTTGGAGATGAAGGTCATTGCCAGGGAGGTGTGTCTGTATTGCCAATGGTTCTGTCCAAAAGCAAAGGTGTATGTCTGAGAACGAAGGCAGCTGTCCACCTGATTAGATTCCAGTCGACAGACTGGACACAGCTGGGCCCGTCCTCTTGCAGGTGGCTGTCCAGTTTCTCAGCAAGGCTCCTTGAAGAGTCCTTTGTGCTCCATCATCACAGGCTCTTCCCTTGCCCATTCACCTGAGGCTTTGCTCAATTCTGCCCCGGCTCCAATGAACAAACCAGCCCCCTTCAGTTTATCCACAGGAGGGAGCTTGTCAGCGGGGAAGAGGGAGCCGGAATGAAGAGGCAATGGCGTCCCTAGGAGGGTGGTGGGCGGAGCCTGGAATTTCTTTTGGGGATTGGGCATAACGGGAGCAGCATAGACAGAGGCTATGCAAATATACATATTTATTTACTGTATAAATATATGATGATATATAATCAATGTATGATAAATATAAGTATATAATAGAGGCTTACTATATAAGTATATGATGATATATGTTAATATATGATAAATATCATGGTATATCATGGCCAGAAGCTTACTGTCTAAATATATGTGCAGTTAATATAAATACATCATAGAGGCCTACTATATAAAATATGATGATAATATGATCAATATATGATAAATATAAACATCACAGAGGCTTACTATTAAATATACAATCATATCTAAATATATGATAAATATAAATATATTATAGAGGCTTACTATATAAATATATGATTATATATGATAAATATATCATAGACAAGCTTACTATATAAATATATGATCAACATATGATAATATATCATAGACAGAGGCTAGGTTCTTAGGCTGCAAGATACCGCCAATGAGTGGTCAGGTTCAGACACGCAAGGACCAGCTCCACTAATCATGGGCCACACCACGATCCACAGGGGGCAAAGGAAATTCAGTCGGAGGTAGCTGCACTTCTCCGGCACTGGCTCAGGTGCCCCCTTTCCTTGAAATGCACTCACATAAGACATGGCCCTTTCCTAGGGCCCACGCCTCAGCGGCAGCAAGAAACAAAGCCCTGTCTCCCGCAGCAGTTGGGTCCCCCTTGCCAGGAGGCTGATGGAAGTCAGGAATCAGGGCTGGGCCTTACTTAGAAGCCTAGACTGGACTGTGGTGGGGAAACTGGAGGGAGAGAGCTTAGCCATGCGCCTAGAAGGGTCATCTCGGTAGAGCGACTCAGAAACATAAAGCGAAGATTTACAGATTGTTAGGTTCAGTAGGAAGCTGAGTTCTGAGTTTCCCAAAGCGGCAAAGAGACCACAGAGACTGCAATCAGCAAACAGGCCTTTATTGAAGCTGGCTAGCCAGGGTCAAGCTGCCCTCTGACACGCAGGTCAGGGTGGGTTAGGAGAGACCCCGAGCCAGGGGAATGGGGGTAACTTTTATAGGCCCTTTAAGACGTTCCAAAGTACAGCATATCTCTGCTCTCTACATAGCCAATGGATTTAAAGCACATATACCATTCTTAATCTATCCCTTCTAAGTTCATAGACTTAGAATGACCCTAAAATCTATAGACCCTATAGATTTGAAGGTTAACATTTGTCCAGTTTCTTAAGCAATACATTTTCTTTAGTCAAATACCATATCAATCATGCGGTTATCGCTTGGGTCATCTATATTTGAGTGGGGCTTTTTGTTCTTAGAAAATAAGTTAGCTCGGGCCCCGCCCTCCCATCTAAGGTCTATCAGTCAGGAGGAATTTCCTGCCCGAGTGCGGACTGGATTGCCTTTTGGTCTTTCTGCTCCCTCACAAGATGAAACACTCTGAGCGTCATTCTGTCCCTCTAGAGCTGTTTATTCCTCAGACGCTGGAAGGAGGAGATACCGCTGCTCGTCCATGAAGAGGCTGAAGAGCACATGGACATCATCTCCACGACAGTGCCCTGGCCCCTGAGTGCTTGCTGGAGGTGGGGACGTGGCCAGGAACCTGCCCGGTGGGTGGAGACAGGCGCACAGAGAGGACTTGGCCCAGAGTCTGACTTTTCATGGTCTGAGAGACTTAAGATGGGCCTGTGCAGGGTTGTGCCTGAGAACCCGGCACAGGGTGTGTGTGGTGGAACTGCAGAAGGGCTCAGATTGATTTCTCTGAGGATGGCAGCAACCTTTAGCAATATCAACGCATCTCACAGCATGTCTTGGAACATGCTGGCGCCAGACATGGGTGTGAGCCAGCGGCCACCTTCAGGCTCTGGAACGGCTGAGGCCTGAGCACGAATTCCTGAAGTAGAGGAGTGAAGACTCACTGGTGGAGAGAAACACCTGCATGCAGTAGCCGAGCAGAGTCAGGGGCAGCGTGGGGTGGGCAAGAGAAGCTGGGTCACTGCCAAGGCTTTAGTGAGAGCAGGAGGGACAGGGCGGGAAAGGACCTGAGACTTTCGGGGATGGGGGGGCCCTCAGAGGGGGCCTAGATGTACGCCACCCCTGGCTGGCAGGGAGTGAAGCTGGGACCCAGAGCCCTCCCACATGCACCCTGGTCACTCAACTCCCTGGGCAAAGGGCTGGGACAGAAACCTCAGCTTCAACAACAAAATTCTAGCGGAGGGTAGAATTTAGACTACATTGAGGAAAAAAAAAAGGTGAATTTCCCCTCACCCCCATCCTGTCCAATTGGAAATCTCTCGTTGAGGGGACTTTTGGCTGAGAATGATGGTCCTGAGTCCTGGACAGGGCTGTGAACCAGCCTGTGCAGGTGAGGGCCTAAACCCTTCCAGATGTGTCTCTCGGGTTCCCTCATTTGTTTACCGAGCCAAAGAAGCCCCTTTTGGAAAAGCACTAAGATGCAGGAGCCATTAATGGCCCCCTGGGGAACAGTGTGGAGGCAGCATTGAAATTCAGGATGCAGAGCAGAAGCCCTGGGGATTCTCCTCATCAGAGTCTAATCTATGAATATGAATCATTTTCATGCTGGGAAGGAAATCTTCCACGGACCAGCTGGGGAGTAGCTGCAGAATTTAGGGAGGAAAGCGTGGGTCTCAGAAGTGACTCAGGGCTTCCTGGCCCTGAAGGGAAACAGCCAAAAGAATGGACACCCACGGCGGTTAGCCACCTCCACATGGTCTCTGAGCACTGCGGGTGAGCGCGTGTCCCAGCACTACTGCTCCAGCAGCTCTGCACCCCGAGACCCTCGCACTGAGCCAGGACCCAGCTGGCCGGAGAACAGCAGGCTGCTTCCGGAGGAGGTTCCGTTTCTCCAAAAACAAAACTCCCAACAGCAAGTCAGGGAAATATGTGTTTACAAACGTGCTAAGCAAAGCTGGTGTCTGTTAACATTCCTTTGGAGCCAAGAGCAGTAACTCTACCTGCAACCAAACAAGCCAAGAGCCTGCAGAGACATTTCAAAGAAGACACGTAAAAACGGCTCAAGGCGACCTGTGCAGTCACTTCTCCATGACCCTCTAAAAGAAAAATCAAGCTAGAAGAGAGTGAAATGACCTCAGTGCACTGGCCCTGGGCGACAGAAGACTTGGTAGAGAGCTTGGGGAAGTAAGTTAGAGTGGACAGAAAGAGGCTTCACTTTTCTTTGACTCACAACTCTGGCATCTAAAGATCTTTACTGAAGCCTGAGGTCTTGTCACAGCTCATGACGTTGAGAGGAACAGAAGAGAAAAACAAACCCCAGAAGCAATAACCGCACGACCTAAAGCAATAACCACAGGCCTAAATTCGTCCTTGATTTTTCTACGATTTATTTCCCCAAGTTCCCAAGTCTCCTGAAATCCCAAGCGAAAATCCAGTGAAACAGACTTTGTGGTGAGAACTTGCCTTGTCTAGCCTAGGGAATCTGAGCACCTCCTGGCTGTACTCCTGGCCAGACCGCTCCGCTCTGGGGAAGGCAGAGGGCAGCCTGCACTAGAGGGTCCCATAGACGCCCACAGTCACCTCTTTCCTTTCATGCCACTGCAGCTCTGCTGGTCCCAGTGGAGCTGTCCAGGCCTGGGGTCCCTCAGCCCATGTGTCCTGCATACCCCCCTGGTCTGGCTCCTGCAGGTGAGAGGTGGGCGGCACATAGGGATCCTCTGCTAGGTGCTGTGGGTCCCCTGAACCCTCACCTGTCCCAGACCATACCTGGGCTCTGTCCTGTCCATGCATGCCTGTTCCGAGCACCTCAGACACTGATGGAGGGGGCAGGGGGACAGGGCACCCCACATGGCATCTGTCTTGCTCGGGGTCCTGTTGAAATGAGGAGGGGTTCAGATAAGGTCATGGGGAGGCCTCTACCAGCACCCCGGCCTTGGATGTTGAATATCTGCAAATGCCTTTTTCGGAGGGCTCTGGAATCTCTGTGGGAGTGTGGCCTCCACCTCAGCAGGAGCTGCTCCTCTCACTGCTGCAGGTAAGTCCCCCAGAGAGACTTGGAAGTTTCCAAAGAGACGCACACAATGCCCACCCTCCATTAGGCTTCCACCAGGAATGGCGACCCCAGGGCCAAAACTCCCTCTTACAGGCAGGACAGGGAACTGACCTCAGTGGTTTTCTGATGGCCAACATCCGCGCTTGGGTACAAAGACCCAGAAGCCTTTACCCCTGTGGTGAGCACCTGCAAAGAATTCTACAGTTTCAACCTTTACGGCACCACTCAAGACAAAGATAACCAGCGTTGAAAGACAGAGAGCCGTGCTCAGGGTACCTGAGACCTGCACCAGACTTCGTCGTGAGACAAAGCTCTGAGAAGTAAGAGAACTGGACCCAAGTCGGGGTGAGCTCTGAGGGGGGCAAGTGTCTGTGGGGGGGGAGGCAGCTGGGGTGCGAGCCCAGGACCAGCCCTTCCTGCTTCTATGCCAAACTCACACAGTTGGGGACCAGTGAAGCATCTTCCTTAAAGAAAAGGAAAATCGTCACTTCAGCATGGACTGTGGATTTGGTGATGGAGTGGGTGGGGAGAAGGCGCTGGGATGGCAGCTCTGGGGAAAGTGAACCCACTTCCAGGAGATGGTTTGTCATGAGCCTCAAGCTCTGTCCCCCGAAAAGCATTCCTCCTGAAATGAACGGGACCCCTGTCCCAGCCAGTGTGCAGGATCCAGCCTTTAATTTATTTTCCCATTGATATATGCTGCCGTCCTCCCTGCTCCTCACCCCGCTGCAAGCAGGTATGAATTTTATTAACTTAATTGCCAGTAGTTCAAGAAGTCATGCATTTCCTCAAAATAAACTCCTTTTAAAAAATAACCTGAAAGAACATTTCAAGCCTTAAAAATGCAAATATGTCACAGTTTGGCTGCATTCAGCAAATTCCTAGGATCAATCAGCTGACAAGACAGTAATTCTATTAGTGAAGCTGGGGGCTGCAGCGCTGCAAATCGAAAGCAGGAGCACAATTAGGATGTGTTAGAGGCACACTCACGGCCACCAGCGACATCTCCATCAGTACGTGGAGCTGTGAGCAGCAGAGAGGTAATCACAAGACACTGGTTTTCCTAGAAGGCCAGAGACACTTAGATGCCTTGGGGACATGAGCTCAGCCCCTTAGCGATGTGGATTCTCGCTCTAGAACCATTATTTCCTGAGATAACACCCCCCCAAAAAATTAGGCCTGGAGCAACAGTACAGCGGGGTGGGTGTTGCCTTTGTGCGTGGCTGACCCGGCTTCAGTCCGCGGCATCCCATATGGTCCCCTGAGCACCGCTAGGAGTGATTCCTGAGTGCAGAGCCAGGAGTAACCCCTGAGCACGCGGGTGTGACCCAAAAGAGCAAAAGCAAAAAAAAAAAAAAAAAAAAAAAAAAAGGCCACTTTTTTTTTTTTCAGAGTTGGAAAGTAGAAAAGTTTATTGGAAAGTTGAAGAGAAAGAAAAGAAGCTCTTCAAGGCGGAGAGAAAACTTAATAGAGGAATAAGTTAACTGTGGCTGTTGTGGGGCTTTTACAGGGAAACCTGGTCTTTGTGTTACAGGGAATGCAGGGAAGTTACAGATAAAGGTTTTCCTGCAGCCCCTTTTATTTTTTTTAATTTATTATTTTTAAATGCGGCCCAGGTATGCTGATCCAGAGACTCGCAGACATGGGGCAGAGGCTGCTACTGGCTGTCCCTGTGACCAGCCACTCACGAGGAAACGCGGGAGGGGATGGTGGGTTCTAGCCCTGGCCCACCATCCCAGCAGAGCCTCGCAACAAGCCAGACAACCCCCCACCCCCGCCTCCATGAGGGCCACCATTTTCCACATCCGGACTTCTCTCTGCGTCAGACCTCCACCCAGCAGACCAGCCTATCAGCGCCCTGCTCACTCGAGAGTTCCACCCTGCAGCAGTCTTTCTTAAATCCGGCTCAGGTATGCCGGTCCAGAGACTCGCAGACATGGGGCAGAGCTGCTACTGGCTCTCCCCTGTGACCAGCCGCTCACGAGGCGCCCGGGAGGGATGGTGGGTTCTAGCCCTGGCCCACCATCCCAGCAGAGCCTCCGCAACAAGCCAGACGACCCCCCCACTCCATGAGGGCCTCCATTTTCCACATCCAGACTTCTCTCGTCAGACCTCCACCTAGCAAACCAGCCTATCAGCGCCCGGCTCGCGGTTCATCAATAAATGCTGGAATTAGAGATGCCTACAAGAGTATGCTACCTGCACGGCAGAGCCTGGCAAGCTACCCGTGTTGTATTTGATATATATGCCAAATACCAGTAACAATTATAGACCTCATTCCGGAGTAGATTGAGGGCTCTTTATGTTCCTGGAGCAAGCAGATGCCTTGGGCTCTACTAGCATGAGACAGGACATATGGAGATGTTACTGGGGCCCGCTCGAAGCAAATCGATGATGAACGGGAAGACAGTGACAGACAGTGAAACATACAATTACAAAGGTGTTCATAATTGGTTCTTGGTAGTACAGTATACCAGCACCCATCCCCTCCACCAGTGCCCCATTTCTACCACCAATGTACCCCACCCTCCCGCCCACCCCCAGGCTGCCTCAATAGCAGGTAGCCCCGTTTCCTCTCTTTCTCCTCTCTCTCTGTCTCTCTCTCTCTGTCTCTGCATCTCTCTCCCTCTTCTTTTACACATTGTGGCTAGCCCTGCAGATATTTAGAGTTTATCACTTAAGTCTCTTTGTGTATATTCAATGGTGAGTTTTAATCTGCCATTACCATTTCGACACATTTAGTAAAACACTGGTATCTATTTATATCCTATTAATGAATGCAGTCATTCTATCCTTATCTGTCCTTTTCCTTCTGACTAATTTCACTCAGCATGATAGTCTCCATGTCCATCCATTTGCAGGTAAATTTCATAATTTCATCTTTTCTGACAGCTGCATAGTATTCCATAGTGTAGATGAACCACAGTTTCTTTAGCCAGTGCTCTGTTCTCAGGCATTTAGGTTGTTTCCAGATTCTAGCTATAGTGAATAGCGCAGAGATGAATAAAGAAGTACAGATAGTGTTTCTGCTATGTGTTTTTCGGTCTCTCGGTATATTCCCAGGAGTGCTATTGCTGGATCAAATGGGAGCTCAATGTCTAGTTTTCGGAGGAATGCCCATATTGAAAAAGCCACTTTAGAAGGCCTTACCTGGCTGCCTCTGTTGGCAGCATCAGGGCCATTCACCTTTGTAGTCTCCGTGGAGAGTGGGGGGTTGGGGCGCAGGGGCTGTGTCTGGAGCCTGTGATCAGAGCTGCTCGGGTCTACTCTCCAGGCGTCTGGCCCTGGGCTTCACAGCTGCCTCCTCTGCTCTCACCTCATTGGCTGAACTTGGGCACATCACGTGATCTCCTGCCTCTGTTTCTCATGGGGAAGTGGTTGAGTGGACCCACCCAGGTGGATGGCAGCAGGCGACGGGCAGTCTGTGCAGGGGGTGGGGGGCGCGACCCGAGGGAACCTGGCCAAAGTGGGCACTTCCGGGCAGGTCTGCACCCAGGAGCTTCGAGAAAACTGAGGCCTGGGAGGAAGCACAAAGCAGCAAACCAGGTGGCTGGGTGGCGGCCTCTTTAGAAAGGACCACGCTGCAGGCGACTCAGGGCAATCCACCGGGCTCAGGCAATCTCACTTTCCCACAGTCAGGCCCGCCCCATGGGAAGAGGGCGCTGAACCTGGCCTCGCCCCTCCCAAGTAGCCCTTAGCCCTGTGCATCCCAAGGTCCCACTGTCACCACTGACGGAGTCCCTCCACACAAGCATAGGAATTGCATTGAAGGGGTGATTAAAGCAGGATGGGGTGTGCGGTACTTGTCTAAATGTAATCTAACTGCGCTGTTCATTTAGCGAGGAGTCTAATTACCGGCTCTATAATCGCACTGCTCAAGAAAATTGTTTTAGTGATGGTTTTATTAAACTAACGTGAGACAATTTTTGTGCCAACGTGAGCAGAACAAATGGAATTTAATTTCAAAACAGGCAAGGGAAAGTTACCCTGAGAAGAGAACCCCAGGATGGGGGTGGGGATGGGAAACCAAGGCAGCTGGCAAAGGACCAGGCTGTGTGCGGGGACACTTAGGTAGCCATTAAGCAAAACTCCTGACTCAGACTGAAAAAAAGTTTGCCATGAAAGCTTCTTAAGCTTCAGTTCTCAGGTTTTAATGGCTCGACAGTGATTCTTTCTTGCTTATTCTACACAAAACCTGGGGCTACATGAATCCAGAGCCGTGGGCTTCATCACAATGTACATTTTAAGCAAGTTCTCTGGGTAGTGAAATGTTTATTTAAATGAGAAATCAGGCTGCAGATGATCAGCAAGGGGCTGCAAATAGAGTATATATATGTGTGTGTGTGTGTGTGTGTGTGTGTGTGTGTGTGTGTGTATGTGTATGTGTATATTTTTTTAATTCAGTAAATGGAGAAGGGAGCATGTGTGGTAACAGCAGGGAAAATCTGTGGACCTGCTGAGCCAAGGCCACCTCCGGTACTCACCGGCCCTGTGCCCCTGCTCCTGCCTTCTCTGGGGACTGTTGTTCTACATTTTAGGCTCAGCTGAGAAATACAGTTTGAGTTTTTTCATTCCATGCTATGAATATTGCTTGGATTCCAACACAGTCTCCTTTGACATCAGTCTGTTTTCTGCAGTTTGGATATAACATGACTCCTTGCTAGAAACATAAGCTCCTTCTCGCTGTAATTGAAAAGACTCCTTGGATGGGAAAGCAGTTGTGGGGGAGCTTTGGTATTATTTCTCGAGGACACGTTCCCAGATTTCCAGTTCTCGATGCTGGTGTTCTCTCTCCAATCACAGTATTCCGAAAAATAAAGCCCCCTAGCCCTCATTGTATTGACTTACCCCTGGTTCATCTACGGAAAGACCCTCCTGTTTCTCCCACCCCATGGGGTGGGGTGGGGAGGGAGGTTGCGCGAGGAGTCAGGAGGGAGCGACTCCTGCCATTTCCTGCCAGCTCCTTTGGTGTCTCCTCCAGGTCTCCATTTACCTGGACAAAGGTGTGAACTCCGCACCATCAGGACTCACCCTCAGCAGTTTTGTTATTTTAGAACTGGTGGTTTTCCTCTTCAGCACTTTGTGGTTTTGATGGGTAAATAAATGGAGGCTTTGGGTTTGTGTGCGACTCTTGGTTTGCTCTCTTGCCCTGGCCAACTGCCAGAGTCCTGGGACCCTGCTGACCTGGGACCCCTGAAGGGTGACGTCCTAACAAGCCCCAAGTGTCTCCAGAGAGCCCTGCTCCCCCAGCTGGCCCCGACTTTGCTGCATTTCCTACCCCGTTTTGCTGTGTCCGAGTGGCCACTGCTTCACCATCGGTGTTTTCACATCCCTTCCTAGAGGGATGCACGTGGGGCTGGGACAGCCCAGCCAGGAGCTGTGCTCTTGGCAGTCAGCCTTGGGATCATTCTGGAGTCAGCTGCTCCTCCTTCCATGAAGCCGCCTCCTTACGGTCTGACCCCAGCGTCTCCTCCAGAGCCAAGTCGGCTCTAGGGGCTGTCAAGTCCCAGAGCTGCTGTCTGGGCTGTGATTTCTGCTCGGGCCATTTTCCCTGCTTTCTGCTGCATGTTGATTTTGGCTGGCTGAGCCCCTCAGATGGTGTTGGGGTTCTGAATCCATGGATAGATGGGGATGGACTGGGGGAGGTCTGACACTTCTCATCATGAGTGTCCTTCATGGG
>JAJIBD010005166.1:0-31327 GCA_021461705.1 Cryptotis parvus | reverse complement strand
AAACCTTCAAAGACAGAAGAGCAGAAATACTAGAAGATGCAGCAGAAGCAGGGAAAAGCATTCGCACCGCCCCGCCTGTTCTTCACCAACTATAAGACCAAGATGACTGCCCTCTGACACCCTGATAGATCTATCACATCTTCCAGAAAGGCAATGGAGAAGATTATCCATGACTTCTACTCAGATCTCTTTGATAACAACGTTCACCTGCCCACATACCAAATTCCACAGGATGGATGTGTCATTCCCATCATTCTCCCTTCTGAGATCCAACATGCGATTTTGTCGGTAAAGAAGGGAAAAGCACCAGGCCCAGACAAAGTCAGACCCGAACACCTGAAGAGCCTGCGATCAGTACTCATCAATACACTAGATTGGCTCTTCACTTGCTACCTGTCCAAATGCAAGGTGCCCTCCCAATGGAAAACCAGCAGGACAGTTCTACTGTTCAAGAAGGGGAGACATTCATGGCTCGGCAACTATCGCCCAATCTGCCTGTTGTCCATCATCTACAAGCTGTTCACTCCGAGTCATCCTGAACAGGATTGGCAGAACACTAGATGAAGGACAACCATGCGAGCAAGCTGGCTTCCGGAAAGGATTCAACACAATGGACCATATCCACACGGTAACCAAACTCATTGAGGTTTGTAGGGAGTACAAGATGCCGCTCTGTCTCATGTTCATTGATTTAAAGAAAGCCTTTGATTCTGTGGAGACTGAAGCGGTCATCAAAGCCCTAGCCAACCAGGGTGTTCAAACCCAAAACATCAAGATCCTTCGTGAGCTGTATTAAGGATTCACCACCAGGATCTCACCATTGTACAAACAAGTGATCATTGATGTCAATGAGGAGTTAGACAGGGTGATATCATTTCACCAAAACTCTTCAGCGCCACCCTCAAGAACATAATCGCGACAATTAGAATGGGGAAAGAATGGGAGTGAAGATAGATGGTCGGCAACTACACCACCTCCGCTTTGCTGATGACATCGTTCTTATAACACCAAACATTAGCTAATCGGCACAAATGCTGGCTGACTTCAGCCAAGAATGTGGAAAGATAGGTCTACATCTGAGTCTAAAGAAAACTATGTTTATAAAAAATGAGCTAGTTCCAGAGTCCTCATTCACTCTCAATGGAACAGACATCTCTGAATGCATCAGTTCGAGAAGTCAATATGATGAACAACCTAAAACCTGAGGCTGTGCAGGAGGAACAGAGTGGCATGGAATGCCTTTAAAGGCATAGAAGAAATAGCTAAAAGAAAAAAAGGGGGATAAAAAAAAAAAAGGACAAAGAACCTCCAACTGTGGGCACATCTCTTTGACTCCACCATTCTCCCTGCATTAACATACGCCTCAGAGACCTGGGCCCTATGAAAGCAAGATGAGAGTGCTATTTGTGTCTCCCAGAGAGTAATCAAAAGAATTATGCTTGGAATATCTTGCCTCACTGAAGTCAGGGAAGGAACCCGGAGTTCTGACCTCTGTCGCTATTCCAGAATCAGGGACGCTGTCTCGTTTTCCAAGGTATAGAAAATCAGATGGGCTGGACATGTAATGCGATTTGGAGATGACCGCTGGACTAGAGCCGTTACCGACTGGATCCCACAGCTGTCAAAAGATCTCGTGGCCGCCCACCTACACGATGGTCAGACTTCCTTGTCAAGACTCTGAACAAACAGTTTGAGGCTCTTGATATTCCTGAATCAACCAGATGCCATTGGGCTACATTGGCACGTGATAGGGTCAAATGGAAATATTCCCGGCGCCTGCTCGAGCAATTGGATGAATAACAGGATTCAAGTGATCAAGTGATCAAGCTTGATATATGTAAATATTTAAATACGGATATAATATTGTCATGTTGCTTTTTAATTATCTTATAGCAGAAAAGCGAAATGACACAATATCTGCCAAAAGACACAACCACTTAAGTATATGACAAATGACATATACTATAAACTAGTTTCTTTTGATTTTACAATATTTAAAATTTCCCCCTCTTTTTCAAATGACCCTAGTAACTTGTTCATTATAAAGCCCTAATCTTTCAAAGATTTCAGAGATTTTTTTTTGTATTCCCACAGAATCAGACCAAAACATGTCATTGATTTTACTGTTTTCCCTAAGATTAGTTGGTTAATGACAGTGACACACATAATTTTGGTAGAGTCACAGCTCAAACTTCCAGGCCATTCAAGTTTTTCTGTGTACTTCCCTTCTGTTTTTTCCTTCTGGCTTTGTTTCCTTTTAGTCAGATTTCACATGTTTGTGTTATCAGTCACTGTAGCAACACTTTTGTGTAACCAAAAATATGCTCCTAAAATCATGTTCATTTCTTTCATGATACAGCTCTGAAGATGTTTGCATTATAGACCTCATTCCCATGACCTGATGGAATGGTTTGAGGCTCTTTATGTTCCTGGAGCAAACAGGTGCTCTTGGTCTCTACTTGCATGAGACTGGTCATATGGAAATGTTACTGGTGCCCGCTCAAGCAAGATCGATGATGAACGGGAAGACAGTGATACAGTGATACAAACAAAGCTATATGCAAGTTCTGTTGCAGAGGAGAGAGGAATATGTAAGATATAGGACTGATCTCTTTCTCTAAATTCAGACACTCCTCAAATAATTTTGTTCTGAAGCTTTTATCTGATTCTTAGACTGAATATCTGCAAAACAGATAATATAAGCTATCTTAATGAAGAATGTGCTATCATCCTTAGTATGAATAATGTCAATAATTTATTTATTATTACTACTTTACTTATTACTTATGAGTAGCTTCACTACATTGAAATATTGCTTTATAAAAAGCAGTGAGTTATCTACCTATCTATGAAGGCAGGGCATGATACATGTCATAGTTCACAGAACTTTCTGTCAGGTAATTTCCCTTCAATTTCCAGCCTAGTTCATGGCTTATTCCTACATATTCATTCATCATAAAAATGGGGAACATCATCCAAGAATGCTATTAAGTATTTTCCATATGGACTGGTATTCCTGAAAAAAACAGTGAGAGGATTTTTTTTTTCAAATTACATTTCCCTATTGGTGCCTGAGAACCTTGGTTTCACTCCCTATTATGCTTATGGCAAAAAGTGCATTTCTTAAGCCTATTGATGGATACTCAGGCTCACCAGGGTTGCAACATCAGCTACAGGAGGGTTGGAGTTTTTTTTTTTTTTTTTGTGACTGGGAATCCAATTTAAGAACTTGCATATTCCAGGTAGTTTCTCTTGCCACTTAAAGGAATTTCCTCGCTTCCAAAGTGAGAAAATTTTACAAGATTTTATTTGTTGGTTGTTCTATCAATAATTTTTATTTGGAATGTGGATTAGAATATTCAATTGGGCCTTCTAAAGTCCAAGACTCCATCCTAAATCAAATTACATAGATAATCTAGGGTGTAAATTCAGTACATAGAAATGTCAAAATCTCAACTGATAATATTAATGTACCCTTATATCTGACAGTCATCTTAGATGCTGAATTTGGGGTTATAAAATGTATCAGCAATCACTTTGCAATTTTCCTTTTATGTAAATTAATGGACTAGGAATTGAAATAGGATTCCATACTCATTAAATAAGCTGTGTCATGGTAGGAATTTTGCAGAACCGTTCAAAGTCTTTCAACATAATTAACAATAATCCCTGTGATAACAGGAAACTTCTCTGTTCCCTTAGCTTGAATTAGGAGAATTCTAAAGATAACCCTGCTCTTAGAAGACTCTAATAAAGTAATCCCAAATTACAACTTCGTTTTGTAAAACCAATGAACAATTTAAGTATTATTCCTCATGTTTATTCATATACTTCATTGACTTGTGATTCAAAAACAACACAGCCTATAATTATACTTTTGTAATAACAAACTTTTGTTCATAATCTATTTAATTCTATGTATATATGTATATATACATATAAGTTACTAATTAATCTTTAAAATTTTCAGAATGAATGACCTATTACATTATACTTATTCTTAATTTTAAATCGAGTAAGATATACTTACTATGTTTTTTTGTTTGTTTTGGATTCCCACCCAGTGGTGCCCAGATTTTACTCCTGGCTCTGTGCTCAAGGATCACTTCTAGTAGGCTTCAGGGATAATTTGGGGTACCAGGGAATTGAACCATAGTCAGCTATGTGCAAAAAAAAATCACCCTACCTGCTGTACTATTTCTCTGGCTCCTCACAATAGTTCCTATGTTTTGGTCATACTGTGCATGTGATGTAATGCTATGTTTATTCTGTGCTCCACCTTTTCTCTTTCATGCCTGTCCAGTAAAGAGCATGCTACATTGCAGAAATTTAATATCTGTTGAGTTAGTTCCATGATTATTCCTAGTTTTTGCTTTATTATTCTATTTCTTTTAGCTAGTAGAAAAGTGTGGCAAATATTAGTAGGTATTTTTAGAGCTTATTGTTTTATTTTACTTGTTTATTAAATTTTATTTGAACACCATGATTTACAAAGTTGTTCATAGTACAGTTGTTTCAAGTATTCAATATTTGGATACCAGTCCCACCACCAATGTGCCCTTACTGCCATCAAAGAATCTCATTTCTCACCCAAAGCCCATCCCCAAGCCTGCTCCCTTAGCAGACACTGATTATATTGCTTATTACAACATATATCTTGGAATGATATTACTAAAGTCACTACCTTTTACTGAGTTTTTATGGCGAATTGGACCATCTTACTATTGCTTTCACTTATTGTACTTATTAAACATTGTGGGTCTCTACTCAATTTTTTGACAAATATGTTCATGCCAATTTCTTATATTCAGTATTCACCCCCCAAACCTACTACCTTTGCAACTATGGACCACAATTTCTTCAAAAATTTCCCAGCCACTGCTTGGGCCTTTTCTAAGCAGACTCTCAATAATTTATCTTATATTGCTTGTAATAACTAATTTGCTAAATATGGTTTTAAAAGTGTTTTCTTAGAAGAAAGCTAATGAGAATTGTTCAATCTCACAATGCAGCCAATGAGCCATTAAGCCTATCCCTACAGGATGGGCTTGTGACTACACATTTTTTGATATTGGATGCCATACACTTTGAGATGTCATGGGACCACATTTGTGGCCATGCAACTGTAGAGCCCATTGTGGCATTATGAGGTACAAAGAAAGATATTCACTGAGAATTAAGACCCCATGCGTTTCCCTTTTCTGCTTCACATGGGAACTCCCATGACTGTAATGTTTAGCACTGAACATGGTACAATAATCTGTATGGGTTTATGAGCTGGGCAAATTATTTGCAACACCAGTCCTGCAATTCACAATAAAATTATCTACTTTGCACTTAAGTTTCTTATGAAAATCTTCTATGATACTTCTTGGCTTTTCTGAGGGAGAGAAAGATGTATGCAGGGGACGACAATGACAGGTAATTTTTGAAAGCTTCTTCTTAATGCCTATTTTTTCACCAAAAGTAAAGCATGTATGATTCTTCACAGTAGTGTATGTAGTTTTCAATAATTCTACCTTATTTTTCTTTTTAATAATATTTAAAGTCATAATAATTCTTGGACAATCAAAGAGAAACTTTACACTAGAAAGATTAAACAGTGAGAAAGTATTTTGACTTTTGAAAAATAATAGATAATTCTAATAAATCTGCCATTTAATGAATAATGGAAATACTTCCAGAGCTGTCAACACAGCTTTGCCAAAAACTCCAAGTGTAGGTATTTTGAAAGGGGAAGTGGGGTTAAAAATAATTTTGCTGAAAATGTACTATTCGTATCTGGGCTTGGCCTTAAAACCATTGCCGTCAATGAGAGTTCTGCTCTTAATCTAAGAAGCAAACACATGGGATTTAAATGTAATTTTCTTAATGATGAATTTATTTACCCCATTATCATAATATCAGATTTTCTCTTTATTTACTGCTACTCGCAACCCCAATCAATAAAGACAATGCTACTGGACTGCCCAGTAGGTAGGTTGTAGGTTTTAGTTAAGCTAAACATTGTAGCTTAACTAAGTTGTATGTTTTAGTTAAGCTAAAAAAAACTATCAGGTTTGTAGAGTAATGAATTGCCATTGAATTTTATTACTGATACTCCAAAACATTTTTTTTTTGAAATTCTGAAATTGGATTTCATTGTTTAAATGTTCTCCCTGCGTTCCAAAACAATACCTTGACTATTGTTCATACTAAAGCTGTAGAGGGTACATAGACTGATTCTGGTCAAAAAACACTGCTTTTCTCTTGTGCATGCAATACACTTATTCATAGGTGTGTCCTAAAAAATATTTTTTGAATTATGGTGATAGGAGCTACCGACCTTTAAAATAAAAAAAAATAGAAATAAGCGATTGAAAGTCAAGTAGACTGATGTCAGAAAATTCCATCTTTGACTGTTTGGTTGTTTTACACAGGTTCTCACACCCTTCTTTATTGGAAAAGGGTTGGTGTGTTTGCAATGCTCCTGAAAAGATGCTGTTTCTCATTGTCCAATTTACTGGCCAGATGACTGTGTCATAAAACCACATCCCACCACCACTCCTGCTACTAATTAGCACCCTGTTCGTCAGCTTCAGTCAGCTGGTGAGGGCTTGAGTGGTTATAAATACTGTAATACCTTTTCACCTGTGAAAGTAGTTCTCCCAAAGACAAAGAAGAAAGCACAGCGGGCAGGAAGGCTGCATTATTGCCACCTGAGCTGTTCCTTTCTCTGGACAATTTCAAGCTTTAACATCTGTTCGAACACTCCATTTATTAAGCTAAATAACAAAAATACATTCACATTCATCTGTATATAATAGTCCTCCCGGGGGATACAGAATGGGATTTCCCTCTGTTTTCAAAAAAGGGAAACATGGTTTACCCAGTCTCATGTCTGTTTAATGTCAAGAAAAGTAGCCTGGGAAATAGGAAAGGAACTTATTAGGAAAGATTTTTTTCCTCCTGTCTTTGACCATGGTATGACTTGCTCATGTGTATTCTCCTACAATTTTTAATTACTGGGTTTAATTGTTGGCAGGTGGGTAAGAGTTCTGTTCCATGTAATGTGTAATTGTTTATCCTTTGCTCTTTGTTAGAAATTGAATGCATTAGGTTGAAAATGAGACTCAAGAGGTCTGTTGTGGTAATGTGTTCTTTTCTCTGCTAGAGGACAAAATAAACTCAGATTATAAAGTTTTAATTTGTACAAGGTCAAAAACTTCTACTCACAAATAGAAACCACATGACTCTCAATGACTATATAGGTGACCCACTTCACGTTCTTAGTACAAGTGAAAATGACAGGAAAATTTGACCATTTTTAAAAAGGATACAAAAGCCTTTCAAAAACCAACACAAAGATGCAATGAAAAATATTTAAACGTTTCTTTCTCCATCTATAACAGTTTTGATTTAGACCTATGTTATCCTTTCTTCCTTCTTTGTTCCTCTTAAGACTTAACCTAGATTCAGAAGTTCATTCATTCACCAGACTCTCACTTTGGAATCCCATGCCCTAAAGTTATCAATAGACCCTAACCTCTATCAGGAAATAGAGGTCAAACAAAGTATCTTGGATTTTAGTAAAGGGACTGGAATAATGGAAAAATCTAAAATGCTTCCAAGGAGTAAAAAGAAGCTCATTATTTGTGCACAGAATAAGCCTGGTTAAATATTTGATGCTAAGTTATGAATGGTGGGGAGAGTTATGGAATGGCCGCAGTGGTGTATGACCCTTCAATAGGAGCTGAAAGGGAAGAAAGCTGAATTGGAAGATAAAATACTTTGGTGAACAAGAAATAAACACATCACTTGAAGACACAGATACAACATTTGAAATGGAAACAAAGAGAAGAATACTGTTAGCACTTAAAGGCCTTGCACCTGTATTACGGGGTTCTTAGAATGATGTCGTTAGATCACTTATCACATGGTGTACCCAGTCTCACACCTGGTGTACATTTATGGCATATATAACATTTAGAATTATATATAGTGATGGTGACTTATTGTGCAGGATCTAAGAGGCAAAGAAGAGTTTGAAATCTGCCAAACTCTTTTACCTGAAGAGTGAAATACAAGAAAGGTGAGTAGTATAAAATGCAATTTTGAATTTGACAAGAAAGTCTTTTATTTAGCCAAATTAAGCAAGATATGTTTTGCTTGCAAAAAAAATCCTCGCTATGGATTTTATGGACTCCCTGTGGGAACATCAACTGTGCAATAGACTTATTTGAATTGTTTATTTGGTTTGCTTACCTGTTCCAAATTGGCTGTCGTTATTGTTGTCTTTGTTATTTATAGCTACAAGGAGCATTATATCATCTGTTCACTTTTGGTCAGAGAGATAGACTAGCACTTCATTCTCACATTGCCCCTCTTGTTCAGTTTGAAATGTTTCATTTCCGTATATCTACCTTCATAATCTTTAAAGGTCACTGGTATGTTATCTTGTACAATAAAATATAGTTTATGCCATTATTTACTGGAATTTTAGTAAGAAAACTTAGGAAATAGTTTTAATGTCCCACTATGCATTTACTTTACACTTTCACCATGCTCTCAAGATGTTTTAGTATACTTGAGATATATTGTAATTAAGGAAGAGGAAACAATGCTACTAAAGTCTTTGTCATTTGGGATACCTTGCTACTCTTTCTTATCCTGATTTTTAAAGAAGAAAGCTGGGAATAATGAATGAGCATTGCCCCTAAGTTGTCATTGAATTTAATGTTTGGGTACTAGCTAATTGCTCAAAGGTCAATATTTAACAGACATTGTTTGGAGTAAGAATAACAGGTTTATTAAGGTGGTTACAAACTGAGAAGATAATATACTTGTTTCCTGCCAAACCTTTCCCCAAGCCTTGAGGACCTGGGCTTGACACTTCTAGAGTTGGTGGGGAAGTATACAAAAACAGAAAAGGGTAGTAGGCTATTTGGGGGAGAAGAGTTCAGTTATGTGCCTTCCTGCTCATGTCTGAGGTTTGATGAATTCACTGGGGAAAACTTAACTGTCTGTTATCAAATTTAAAATGGCACCAATATGAAATGTCAGTCTTCAGAAGCATGTGACATCATCTGGAATTGGATATCTGTTGTCTGTTCTTAATCTCTGATCTGTGATTGGTTCCTGTTTTAATGCTCAACACGGAGTTTACAGACACATTTCTTGGAATTATAGAGAAGGCAGAAACAATCAGCGGGTAAAAGGATTCTGTGGAATCCTTTTACACAGTTCATGGGTGCTTCCTTAGAAATGGGTTTGGAATTTTAGGTTAAAGAGAATTATCTTAGATATTTAAAGGTAGTTCCTTACTGCATTGGCTTTCTAATCTTTCTTTGAGACTGTCCAAAGTTCTTCAAGTAGCAAATGCTTTGTTTATGATTCTTCGTTCATTTGGCAGGCTTGAAATCATCACTGTGTTTCCTGTAACTGAACTTTTATAATGACACATATAACTGAATGGGACATTCAGAGAGCCTGTCCAACTGAAAATTCATTTTTTTCAGTTTTGGAAAAATTGTCATTGTATTTCTATAATGATTTTCTCCTGTTTTTTTTCTCTTTTGGAGTTTCTATCATTGGGATATCGATGATAACTTTTTGAGGTTTTCCTTTTCTATATGGTTCGTTTCTCTTAAATTGATTTTTCAAATTCAATTTTATTCTCCCTTCACTTTAGAGATTTTTCAAAGAAGTCAGTTTATATTTACCAGATTACAAAAATGCTGATTGGCATCTCTAAGCTCTGAATTGATTTATCTATCCTATACTTTCCCCTTTTAAAAAAAATTCAATGCAATATTTTATTTACTTATTTTATTTTTTGATTATAACACCATGGGATTGACATTTACAAAACTGTTCCTGATTGGGTTTCAGTCATAAAATGTTGCAGCACCATCCCTCTACCTGCTCACATTTCCTACCACCAATGTCCCCAGATTCCCTCCCCTCCCCCAATCTGCCTCTATAGCAGACACTCTCCCTTTTCTTCTCTCTCTCTCTCTTTCTCTCTCTCTCTCTCTTTGTCTCCCTCTTTCTCTCTCATCTCTTACATTGTGGCTTGCCATGAATAAATGTACATTTAAAAAAAAAAAAAAAAAACCCTAAATGAGGGGTTATCATGTATATCCCTTTGCCTGCATTCAATGCTCAGTTCTAGTCTGGTGTTACCATTTCCAACAATTAGTAAAACTCTGGTATATATTTATATCTCATACAAAATGTGCAGTCATTCTATATCTGTCATTTTCCTTCTGACTGATAGCACCAAGCATGATAATCTCTATGTCCCCCATTTTTAGGCAAATTTCATGACTTTGTTTTTCCTGACAGCTGCATAGTATTCCATTGTGTAGATGTACCATAGTTTCTTTATCCAGTCTTCTGTTCTCAGGCACTCAGGTTGTTTCCAGATTATGGCTACTGTAAATAGTGCTGCGATGAATATGGAAGTGCAAATGGTGCTTCTGCTATGTCTTTTTGAGTCTACAGGATATATTCCTAGGAGTGGTATTGCTGCATCAAACAGGAGTTCAATATCTAGTTTTTGATCTATCCTATACTTTATGGTGGCATGACTTGTTTCTCTACGAATCCCTGATTGCAACATATCTGGATGGTGCCTTATGGGATGCCTGGAATAACAAGATGAATATTGTCCAACAGTCTTCATAGACAGTATAGGGCTGGCACTGTCTTTCTGGGATATAGGTTCAGGGATATAAGGAGTCTGGGGGATGAGGGAGAGGCATAAATTTGTATTTGCTTATTATTCTCCCTTTCCTAAATAGTTTTGCTATCATTTCTATTTATAAATTCTGGAGGCAAAGTTTCTTTCTAAAAAAATTGATATAACATTGACTTACACTACCGTACAAGTTTCAGGTGTATACTCTTGCACACTTGGAAAGCTACCATAATATACTTTGATTACCACCAAAAGTATAATTCCCTCTGACCACCACATTGTTGACCCCTTTATGTATTTTCCTAACACCTTTCCTTCTGCTGGCAATTGTGATTCTGTTGTCAACACCTAAGTGTTTATTTTGTTGTGTTTTGTTTGCTTTGTTTCTTTTCTCTTCCACATGAATGAAATCATATAGCATCTGGATTTCTTCATCTGATTTATTTTACTAGGAATAATCCTCCTAAGGCCCATCCTAGTTTTGAAAATGGTGATATTTCTTCTTTTGCAGCTGAATAGTTTCCATCGCATATATAACTCTGCTTTATCAATTTATCTGTTGACTGATGTTTCAGATATCAGCTATTATATTACTGCAATTAATAAAGGGTTGCATCTGACATTTTTAAACTGTATTTCTTTATTCTTTGCACAGACATATAGAAATAGGGTAAGAATATATGGTATTTCTTCTTCTGTGAAAATAAGAATCTAATCTTTTATAGGTATTGGGGAGAGACTGCTTTCTGGCTACCCAGAATTGAAATGAAAAATTTCAATGTGGATCTCTTACTGCTCCGTATGTAGATTTCAATCATCCTTCTCTTCTTTAGCTCTTCTGCTCTTCCAGAGACAACCAGTGAGTGACTCCAGCTCCCGGCTTATCGTGAGTTGTGCACATGGTTTTTTCTTTTCTTGGTTTTCTCAATTTGTGACACTGAAAAAATAATAAATTGAATTATGACAAACACTAATGGATTGTATTGCACTGAATATCTGAAAGGAAACATACATAAAAATACCTTTAGATAAAATTATTCAAAAAGGCATTTAAATTTATTCCAAATGCATGTAATACTTCATAAAAAGCTACCTTAGGGTTTTATTCATTTGGTTATTTTGTAGAGAAACTTGTAAGTAGTTAAACAAGTCAGTTCCTCTTTTGCTTACAAGATGTTTCTCTATCCTGATAATTCAATTAAAGAGCCAGTTTTTGTGGGTGAGATGTATGCGTGAATTTGAGATGTATAGGATATTGTGCAAGGGGATTTTTCTTCTCTGCAATTGACATTCCAGAAGAGATTTTAGAATTTTACTTATGGTATTTGGAAAATATTTAGACAAAAGGAGACAAGCAAATTTTTTACTCACTTATCAAGAACTTATTTGCTTGGCACCTCCACAGTCTGCATCAAATTAGAAGACCAAGAAGCAAATAAATAAGGTTTGCATATTGCCAAAATATATTCCGTTATGCTATGAATATTCTGTGAATTGTGTTCACAGGAAAGCTTTTAAGGTCCTCAAAAATTGTTTACATTTGAGTTTTAAAAATCAAGTAAAGTTTTCTGATTTCTCCACCTCAACTATTTTAAATGTTATTTTATTTTACATATTTATAGGTTTGTTTTCTGCCACAGCCAGCTGTGCTTAGGGGATATTCCTGACTATTCAAAGAACATTCCTGGCTAAGTGGTGTATCACTGTCTTCCTGTTTATCGTTGATTTGCTCGAGCAGGCACCAGTAACATCTCCATATGTCCTGTCTCATGCAAGTAGAGCCCAAGGGCACCTGCTTGCTCCAGGAACATAAAGAGCCTCAAACCATTCCATCAGGTCATTGGAATGAGGTTTATAATTGTTACTGGTATCTGGCATATCAAATACAAAATACGACACGGGTAGCTTGCCAGGCTCTGCCGTGCGGGTAGCATACTCTTGTAGTCATCTCAAAATCCAGCATTTATTGATGAATCGTGCGGCCCCTTACGGCCGCATGAGCCGGGCTGTAATAGGCTGGTCTGCTGGGTGGAGTTCTGACAAGGGGAAGTCCGGATGTGGAAAATGGAGGTCCTCATGGAGTGGGGTGGTCGTCTGGCTTGTTGTGAGGCTCTGCTGGGGTTTTGGGCCAGGGCTAGAACCTGGCATCCCTCCCAGGCACCTCATGAGCGACTGGGCACAGTGAGAGCCAGTAGCAGCTCTGCCCCATGTCTGTCTCTCGGCTAAGTGGTGCTGGGCATCAAACTGGGCTTGAATTGTGTAAAACAGTCTCTATGCCTTTTCTCTCTCTCTCTATCACCCTAAAAACATTTTAAAAGAAGGAAAGGAAAAGCAGAAAATCAGATTTCCAGAACCGGAGCAATATTAGTGCGGGTAGGGTGTTTGTCTTATATGCGACTAACCTGGGTTTGATCACTGGCATCTCAGATGGTCCCCTGAGTACTGCTAGGATAAATCCTGAGTACAGAGCCAGGAGTAGGCCCTGAAAATCTCTGGGTGTGACCCAAAACGCCAAAAAAAAAAAAAGGAAGAAAACCAGATTTAGGGAAGTTGAAGTCCAAGTCAGGGGGGATATGGAGTTGTTAACCCTCTGCTTTCTGAGAGTGACACTGAACCACTCAGAACAGCGATGACAATGAAGGTAACAACAGAAGCAGCGATGATATTAATAGCAATCGTTACAATAATTTCAGTTTTCTGAATGCTTTTATGTGATGTACTTTGCTTGCTGTGAACTTTCATCCTTGCATTTTAGAATAAATCTATTTAATGTATGTGGTTGTTTCAGGAGTTTTATAAATGATGTAGCAGTGGTTCAAAGAGAAATCATTGGTATGAAGTTACACATTGAAACAAGGCAAGCCAGGAAGTGGATTCTAAAGCAATTTTGAGTACAACTGGATGGTTTTTTGTCTGATGGCTCTGCATCAAGAACATCTTAAGTTGTTTCCAGCATTTTTTGATTGAAAGAGAGAATATAGGAACTTAATTTGGAGGGTAAGAGGGAGTTTATTTGGAGAAAGCCTAAGTTTATCTATTAAATGTAGGTATAGGTGAGGAATCACTGAACAGGGCTCAGTTACAAACTTGGCAAAGATAAAGAGGACATAGCTGGTATGTGTTTACTGAGGACTTCAGTCAAATGAGTAGTCTGTGATGAATATCATTTCAGATGCTTGAGACAGAGTGGACACTGCTGCAAAGCCGCTTGAGGCCATTGTTCATAGTGTTTCTTTGAGAATAGTGGTATCTATAATTAGAGGAATTATTCATAAAGAAAAATAAATCATGTCAGTATTGTAGAATTAAAATATAATTCAAATATAGGAAAAATATCCCATCAGCCAATGTGCTCCCTATTGTTGGGTATAGTCAATGGTACCTTCTTTTATATCCTATGACTTGTGTCTTGAATAATTAAGAAAACAAAGAGGCATATAACGTATCAGGCAAGAGTTTAATACCGTAGGTGGGTTTGCTTATATGGAAAAGTAAATTAGGAAGTAGACTATCTCAACCTTTCTCTGACTTTGCTTTCTTTTTAAAAATAATTTTTATTGGATAAAACTTGGTACATGGATTTTAAGATTAATCTGAACAGCTGATGTGTTAAAACAAACACAATATAGAAAGATAGGACAGTAACCAACCACTGATTATAAATAATCTGCCAGTTGTAAATCTGTTTATGAGAAAATGAATATACGTTATATGATTGGAAATTATATACATGACATTTTCCTCTAGGAAAAAATATTTTCTGCTGAAGATAACATGGCAATATTATAAAAAGCATGCATAATTTACATTTACCTAAAGCATAGATTTTAAAATATTTTAAAATCAATTTACTTAAAACTGGATTTTAAAATATTAAAGATGGTCAAATATACATATGATAAATAAATCAATAAATGTCAAATTAATGGCTTAAGTGGAAATCAGGAAATGACAATGTCATATTTAAATATTTTTCTTTTATCTTTTATATTATCATAAATGATGTCATCATTTTTAGCATTCATAATGGAATATATGAGCAAAGTAAGCTCTTAGGAGAATTTGTTATTTTTAAAAATATGTCATGGCATATGTTTATGTAGACTTTCCTTCATATATCAAACATTTTCTCACTAAAGTACTGTATACCTTTAGCTTATCTGCTTGTAATAGAAATTACTGATTTTTAATGCTCTTAAATTTAATCATCTTTGTAGATCAGCTAGTCATGCAATTATGATTAAGATATTTTCTAAACACATATTATATGATTATATCTAAAGTAAACAGGACATTATATGATTATATCTTAAGTAAATTAATTTGCAGTTTTATTATTAAATTCTAAGTTTGTTTACAATAAAACAATTAAAGTTTCATTAAAACATATAGTTTGGTTCAACTCTAAGTGTGTTAAGCACAGAATTCATTTCACAGTAAGTAGACTAAAGATACTATAGCTGAAAGGAATTTGAGTACACTTAGAGGCACATTAAATAATACCAAAGCTTGAAAACATGAATTTGAACTTTTAGGGGTGTCTAGGTAAGTAATATTAATGTTTATGTGCGTACTCATGTCAAGTATCTTAATTTAAGACAAATGATTTATGAGTACCAGACATTTTTATCACGTACAGTTCTTAACAAAGAGTCAGAATGAGGATAGTCTGTTTTGATGGACCCCTTTGAGGAGTAAGTTGCTGCTAGTATATAGCAAGTTTTCTAATATTTTTTGGTAAAGTTGTATTTAAAAAGCAAATTATATATTGTTTCTGGACATTTGGATTTAGAAATAAATTTATTTCCATGTGATGGACTATAATATATTTCAATAAAATTTAGAAGTGTAGCCAATGTACAAAACCCTTTCTTTGTATAATCCTTATTTGTGCTTAAGTTCTTTCTATAATCTTATTTTTGCAGAGTAGTTTTCCTAAAATACACTAGAAATATTTCTTTCTTCTCCAACCTATATTGAGAACTACAATTTACAGTGTGACTGAAACAAGTGACTCCTTTCTTTTGAGAACCATTCCCCATTCTTTCGGTTCAAAAGTTTTGATTTAGCTGATTCTAATCTCTCCTAGGGATTCCTGATGTCTCATATGGATTTAAATTTTTATTTCTCTTTGCAGTACAGAGGTGATACAGGAAGAAAATGGATGCATGAAAGTTAATTCCAGGAAGAATTTTGGCATGAGCTTATGTGAAGAAGTTATTTTTCTGTCTTTAGCATTGCTTCTGTTTAGGTAATGCAAGTTTGGAAATGTTAGTACTTAAAATATAGAGAAGGTGCATTTAAAGTACAGCCTTTAAAAAGAAAAAAAGAAAAATAACTGAACCAAAGTTATAAAATGATGAAATACTAATCATGTTTGTACCTCTGGGTCCGCCAATGCCTGAAACTAATATTTCTTGTAAAAATTTTAATCATAAAAAAACAAAATTATGACTTCCTTTTTTCCCCCTTGGTTTTAATGAAATGAGTTGGCTTTCTATCCATGTGAGCAAAAACATCCTAATACGTAAATGACTTTTGGAGATCTGTAAACTCTAGTAATGGATTCTTTAAATGTTCGTAATGCATACATGAAATGCAGTTTAATTTTCTTTTTGCTTATTACCTCTGTAGTCCACAAGCTCTTTAGTGCCATGATGACTAATTGTATATTCAATAACAATCATCAAAATTAGTCTTTAAGTATGTATGCACAATGATTTCTTTAGGTCGGCTTCTAAAAATCATCTCACCTTAAGCCAATATAATTAGCTTATTGTTCTGTGTATCTGTATCTTCACTATTGAAAGGGACACTACATTTGTTCAGGCTTATGTTTCTTTTTCTTAACTCATAATTTAACTTTTGCTTGAATGTTTTGACAAATAACTATTTTGTCTTTTTTTTAAATAACTGAGTTTGTTTTTGAAATTGTTTCTTATTTATTTATCTATTTACCTATCTACCTATTTATGTATGTATATATGTATGTATGCATTTGATTTTGGGCCATATTCCATGGTGCTCAAAGGTTACTACTAGCTCTGCACTCAGGGCAGAAGAACCTATGGAATGCCCATGATTGAACCCAACTACCCTTTCCTCTGTACTATTGCTCCACCCCTTAAAGTGATTTCTGATTTGATTTGCCAATTTTCTTTTCCCTAATTTACTGCACCCCCTCACTATAAACTCTTATGATTGTTTTATTTGGTGCCACACTGGCTGCCCTCAGACTTGCTCCTGACTGGGTTCAGGAATTGCTCCTGGACGGTCCCAGGGACCATCTGGGGAGCCAGGAATGAAAGCAGTGTTAGAGGAATTAAAAAGATTCACCTTGCCAACTGTACTATCACTCTGTCTACTATTAGTCCTTAACTTTCTTTCACAACTCTACCTTTGCTGGTATTTTTTCCCTTTCTTCACTGTAAAGAATTTATGGTAGATACTTGTCTGATGTTAAACTCGTATATTTTGACTTCCTACTATGGTATATCTCCTTACTGCATTTATTGAAAAATGTTATTTGTTAGTATAAAACTCCCTTAGTGAAAGAGCATCCTAGAGTTGAAAGAAAATTAATGCTTTTCAGAGCTGCCTGATTTATGTTCAAAGAGCAGATTAGTCAAGAAGAGAAGAGCTTATTAATCTTACTGTAAATATATAGTTAATTTTGCTGATGCCTGTTAATCACCCACTGCTGTTTGAAATGTAGTGGCAGGCGTATCTTTTAGGGATGATTCTTTCTAGAACTCTCTAAGAGCTGGATATGGGACTTCAAATGGTGGTAAACAATTGTTAAAATAAAAAGTTCCTGTATCATTTGATCCACTTCTGAAAGTTTGTGAGAGCCCCGAGGTGATTATGAGGAAGAAAAGGCAGTGGACCTTTGCCGATATAAAATTGCAGCTGTCTGTTTCAGGTTGTTCCCTGCAGCGGGTCCTTGACTAGGATTTTAGAGCTTTCTAATGACCCATCTCATTATCTCCCACTCTTGATTTCCTGATTACTTACAACCTGGCTCCTTTGGCCACTTTTGTTTGGCCACCTTTATTCAGTCCGAAGACCCAAGATTGCTTTAACCCATTTTCACATCGAGCCCCCGCATGTTTACTATTTGTATGCTCTTGTAAGCTGTGGAATAGCTAGATATAGTCACTAGAATATGTTGACTTGGTATGGTGTGGCAGCTAAGTCCTGAGACCAAGCAGGGCTTTTTTAGTCTTATGTTAACTTCCAGGTGGCTGTTTTTTTGTAAATTTCTTAAAGCTTCATTCTTTTAATCACATCCCGCCAGTCATAGTATGCCAGATAATCTTATCCCTGATTTATAGAGAGAAAGGGGACCCTTACTAAAGGTACAACTTTGCCATCTTTTATACCCACGAGTGCCCTGTATTGATATACGCCTTTCTTTAGAGCTCCCTGTCAGTGTCTGACATAGCCCAATTCTCTTTTCAGGGATGGCTACAACTCATTTGCTTCCTTCTCCAAAGCCCTAGTCACTCATTCTTTTCCTGATCTATAGAACATCAAAACAGAGTCTTGCAGCTCCCAGCTTCCCCTGAAACAGGCGAATCTACAAATATCTCACTTCTCTGTCCCTATGGCTGAAAATCTGGCCTCAAAAAATGATTATCGTCTTTTCATAAAGCTACACTGTTGTTTATTTAGTATCATTATCTTGAGTCTATTGAAACCCCTTCTTTAAATTCACTGACAGGATCCTAATTGCCAAATCCAACATCTTTTTACTTTTCCCCACATTCTCATACATTTGGCTTTGCAGTCTTTTCATTAAAATTCCAATACCCTCTGCAGTAAATCTGGAGAATTTCTACTTTTCTGAGCAGTGGACTCTTCCTGTAATTCCCCTTTTATGTCTACTTTATTTCCACCTTATGTTTGTTAGAAACCTTGTATAGTCCTGTGAGAGTCAATCTTTTACAACTCTGCAGTATTATAACACCATGATGCTTGAAAACCAGAATAAGGTTTAGACTTCACAGCCTGGCACAACAGCAATCATCTGTCCTGCTTTCCCTTCCTATCTTAGTTTTTCCATTCATTGTTACCCATCCCAATGGAGGTCTGCATGATACACCATCAAAATTATATTCTGATTTTACTGGAAGAGCTTCCATGGTTAGAATATTTCCCTTATGTTTTGCCACCTAAAATT
Organism: Cryptotis parvus; assembly: GCA_021461705.1. Lineage (NCBI taxonomy): Eukaryota > Metazoa > Chordata > Mammalia > Eulipotyphla > Soricidae > Cryptotis > Cryptotis parvus. The sequence continues at coordinate 12,464 of JAJIBD010005166.1, read as the reverse complement.
TAGATGACTGGATAAAACAACTCTCAGAAGACTCAAAGCTATTGCTACTATTTCTATGCAACTACAATAAGTAGAAACAAACTCACTTTGAAATAATTACTTTCTTTTTGGAGGGTAAGCGCATATTCATTAGCTTTCAGAGCTGGTAACCACCGCTGCCAAAATCTTTGAGTCTTTCGATTCAGACTTAAAAGTTAACTATTTTCCACTGTTTATTGCTACTTATTCAATTCTACCTGCCACCTGCCCCTTGAGGTGATACAGGTGTGGCTGTGGTTCAGCTGCATCAGCAGGTGGCAGACAGGAGACAGGCTTGTCTACACCCAGTCCCCTGCCCTGTGGGCCCTGGGTGGTAGAGAGTCTGACATAGAAAAAGACTGGGCCCCATGGGATGAAATCAAAGCCACAGCAGAGCCTGACAAGATACCTATGGTGTATTCAGTATGCCAAAAACAGTAACAATAATGGACCTCATTCCCAACAATTGGAGATGTTATTGGTGCCCTCTGAGCAAATCGATGAACAACAGGAAGACAAGTGATACAAGTGATACAAGTGATTCCGTTCTGGAACTTGGGAAAATAGACTTATGAGTTCTTATGACTTACTAACTTACTAAATAAAATCACAAACTGTCCTCTTTAAAGATTTCAACAAGAGAGTCCTGTACGCTAAAAAAAAATATATTAGATACACATATAGTCTATTTACACAGAATTCCCAGTAAATAATATTTACTGAGTATAAACCCTTTTAAATTTTGCTAGTTTATTATTGGTATATCATATTAGATAACTATGAAATATTGCATCATGGACATCATCATAGTGAAACACAAATATTATATTATGGATTATATATTAATGGAGAAATTCAAATATTCAGATATAACATTTTTTGTTCTTTTCTGAGTCACATCTTACAGTTCTTGTGGCTTACTTCTGGCTCTGAGCACATATATTTGTGTTCTCCATCACTTGTCACTTGTCACTTGTCTTCCCGTTGTTCATCGATTTGCTCGAGCAGGTGCCAGTAATATTTCCATTCTTTGGGAATGAGGTCCATTATTGTAACTTTTTTGCAAATTAAATACAATATGGGTAGTTTGCCAGGCTCTGCTGTGGCTCTGGATTCATCCCAGGGACCCAGAAGGCCCAGTCTTTTTCTATGTCAGATCATCAACCAACCAGGGCCCATGAGGCAAATCCCTGGGCATAGACAAGCCTGCCTGCCACCTGCAAACACAGTCGGGTACTGCAACCACACCTGCAACACCTTGAGGGGCAGGAGCGTTCTCCATAGATCACTTTTAAGTGAAGTGATTTGAAGTTTGTCTTATTTGCCTCCTGAATTTATCTGACTTTTTTCACTTTATATGCTACCTTTCAGTTTCATTTATGTTGTTACAAATGATAGTTCATTATTCTATGTATTGAATGCTATTCCATTTAAAATATATAAATATATATACTATAGACAAATACATATTTATAGCAATATAGTATATATTTATAGTATATAAATATATACTATATATTTATATATTATGAATAATATGTATTATTTTTATAATATATAAAATACATATACTATATATATTTATAATATATGCAATATGTCCATAGTATATGTATATTTATACTAGTACCTTAAAATATATACATGTATATATATTTATATGTTTAGAGTTCTTGGGTATTACAAATAAACCTTTAAAAAATTGAAGGCTTTTACGTATTTCTTTTAAATAGTATGTATATTTTGGGGTAAATACCTATAAGTAGGATTACTGGATCATATATCATTTTTATTTTCATTACATATGCAAATAGTTTTTCATAATAGCAGCACCAATCAGTATTCTTAATAAAAGAGTGGGAGGGTTCTCTTGCCTTTACATCCTTTCCAAAACTGGTTTTGTCTTTAGGTTAATAGTTATTCTAGCCCATTGAAATTAAATTATATTGTCATTTTTATTCCTATTTTCCTAATAATAGGATGTAATGAACACCTTGCCATGTGCCTGTTGGCCATATTTGTGTCTCTTTTGGACAAGCATCTATTTAGATTTTCTGCTTATTTATAAATTGTGTTGTTGCTTGTATATTTTTTATATTAATTACTTGTTAGAGGCATGACGAAAAATCTCAGAGTGATAGATAGTACAATGGGAAGGGCATTTGCCTTGCATGCAGTTGACCTGGATTTGATCGCTGGCATCTCATATGGTCACTTAGGCACTGCCAGGTGCAATTCCTGAGTGCAGACCCAGAAGCAACCCCTGAGGATCACAAGGTGTGACAAATAAAAAAAAGGTGATGACCAGAGCAAATATATGCTCCCTCTCGATTTGGTATCTTTTGCTTTGATGCAAATTTTTTAATTTGCTTTCTAGATTTTTAGTTTGATAGTGACCATTTGTTTATTCTTTTTTTTTTTTTTTTTTTTTGCTTTTTGGGTCACACCCGGCGATGCTCAGGGGTTACTCCTGGCTCTGCACTCAGGAATTACTCCTGGCGGTGCTCGGGGACCATATGGGATGCCGGGATCGAACCCGGCACAGGCCGGCCGCGCGTGCAAGGCAAACGCCCTACCCGCTGGGCTATCACTCCAGCCCCCATTTGTTTATTCTTGATTTTATTTCCCTTGCTTTTCTTTTTTTCTTTTTGGGTCACACCCAGCTATGCTCAGAGGTAACTCTTGTCTGCACTCAGGAATACTCCTGGTGGTGCTCTGGGGACCATATAGGATGTCAGGGATCGAACTCGGGTGGCCTCATGAGAAAAACACCCTACCTGCTGCTGTGTTATCGCTCCAGCCCCTCCCTTGCTTTTTTTATACTTAGGATTATTTCACCATGTTTTCTTTTTCCTTTTCAAAAATAGAGGCCTTTGTAGTAAAAATGGGGAGTCAGGGGTAATTCTAGACTACGTCTGGTGGTGAGGCCAGGTTAGTGTTTAGACCAGCCGTGCTGGGGGCCAACCTGATGATGCTTGGGAGGCCATGTGGTACCTAGGACATAGCTTGTGACCTTTAACATGCAAACTGTACTTTGCTCTTTTTTATCTCTTCAAATAGTTTTTGGACCCGAATCAGGATTTCTTTAATGAATGATTTTTGGGTTTATAACCAAGTCTTTAATCCAGTTGAATTCATGTTTATGAATTGTATTAGAAAATGGTCAATTTTATTCTTTTCTGTATCACTGTCCAGTTTTCTCACCACCATTGATTAAAAAGACTTTCCTTACTCCATCTCTTATTTTTTGTAAATAACAGTGTGCTTTTAATTCTTGGCTCTCAGTTTGGTTTTATTAATTTGTCAATCCATTTGTATGATAAAAGTAGGATGCTTTATTTTTATTTATTTATTTAGTCATTTATTCATTCATCTATCTATTCATTTACTTATTTATTTATCTATTTATTTTTTATTTATTTGTTTATTTATTTATTTATCTTTTTGGGTCACACCCGGGATGCTTAGGGGTTACTACTGGCTCTTTGCTCAGGAATTATTCCTGGCAGTGCTTGGGGGACCATATGGGATGCCGGAATCGAACCCGGGTTCGACCACGTGCAAGGCAAATGCCCTACCCGCTGTACTATGTCTCCAGCCTCTTGGATGCTTTATTTACTCTCTCTCTCTCTCTCTCTCTCTCTCTCTCTTTTGGTTTTTTTTTTTTTGCTTTTTGAGTCACTCCCGGCAATGCTCAGGGGGTTTTCTGGCTCTGCACTCAGGAATTACTCCTGGCGGTGCTCGGGGGACCATATAGGATGCCAGGGAACAAACCCGGCCGGCACAGGCCGGCTGCATGCAAGGCAAATGCCATACCCGCTAGGCTATCGCTCCGGCCCCTATTTACACTCATTTTTGTATAGTTTTAAGTTTGGTAATGTGGTCCCTCTATATTTGCCCTGTTTTATCTCTATAATATTTTTTGCTATTTGTGTCTTTTGTACTTGCAAATAAATTTCATGATTTTGTGCCATTTTTGTGAAGAGTGTCATCAGAATTTTCATATGGATTACTTAGAATATGTCTATATTGTTGTAGATAATGTAATCACTTCATATCATCCATGGCTTTTATTTCTATTTTTGTATCATATTTTTTCTTTCAAAAATATCTTATTATTTTGGTGTGTAGGTATTTCATTTCTTTGGTTAAATATTTTCCAAGGCATTAATTCACTTTAATTCTTTCTTCCCTCTTTTTACATGTCCAGTGTTGCTCAGAACCCCAAGGTCATATTTTGTAGCACATGCATGAATGGTTATGTAATGCTGGGAATCAAATTATGCTGATCATGGGCTTTTTATTTAAGCCTCCTTCCCATTTCCTTAATTCTTTTTAATTTGATTGCAAATTGGACAATTTTACTGATAGTATTTTATTTGCATAAATAGGGGATTTTTTTGGGGGAGTCATACCAGGCGATGCTCAAGGGTTTCTCCTGGCTCTGCACTCAGGAATTACTCCTGGCGGTGCTCAGGGGACCATATGGGATGCCGCCTGGCATGGGCCGGCCGCGTGCAAAGGCAAACGCCCTATGATTTTTATATAATAATTTTAACTCATAACTGTGCTGAATTTATTCTAAAATATTTTAAATAAAAGCATTGGAATTTACTGTTTTATTTGGATTTGCTTTATAGTCTTTTCTTGTCTAATTGCTCTTTTTGGTAAAAACTCTCAATAGTAGTGATCAATTGATCACTTGACATCACATTATTTGTCAATTTGCTCAAGCAGGCAAAATAACATTTCCGTTTGACCTTATCACGTGCCAATGTAGCCCAATGGCATCTGCTTGTTCCAGGAATATGAAGAGCCTCAAATCATTCATTAAGGGTCTTGATGAAGAGTCTGACCATCTTGTAGGTGGGCGACCATGTGATCTTTTGACGTCCTGTGGGATCCAGTCAGTAACGGCTCTAGTCCAGCGGTTGTCTCCAAATCGCATTACATGTCCAGCCCATCTGAATTTCAATGCCTTGGCAAACAAGACAGCGTCCCTGACACTCAAGATAGTTGAAGGAGGTCAGAACTCCGGATTCCTTCTTTCAATAGAGTGAGGCGTGATATTACAAGCATGTTTCTTTTGATTTTTCTTTGGGAGACCCGAATAGCATTCTCATCCTGCTTTCGTAGGGCCCAGGTCTCTGAGGCATATGTTAATGCAGGGAAACAGTAGTGATAAACATCTTTATGTAGTCCTTGGTTTAGGTTAGATATCTTTAAGTTTTTCACCATTGAGTATGATGTTGGTTATGGATACGTAATTTGACTTTTATTATTATGAAATACATTTCTTTTTGTGTCTAGTGGGATGATTATATGATCATTCAACACCTTAAATTTATATAGTTACAGTATTTTTTGTGTGGTATTTGATTAGAAGATACTAAGCTATACTTATATCCCTGGAATAAATCTCACTTGTTTGTTATGTATAATTTTTATGTAGAAATCAGTTTAATATCTGCATCTACATCTAGAGTTTTAATTTTCTTCATGTTTCATTTTGGAATTAAAGTAATTTTGATTTTATAGAATGGATTTGGAAGTTTTCCTTCCTGTTAAATTTTACAAAAGCATTTGCAAAGGATGACTACTCTTTTTCTAAAAGTTTAGTAGAATTCATTATAGAGGCCATCTGGTTCTGTGCTTTAATTTGGGGAAAGCTTTTGAGTACTTACTCTTTCAATTTTACTGCTTGTGATTTTGTTACTGTCCAGGATTTGGCCCTTAACCAATATTTGAACTTTGTTATGTTACAAAAATTATTATATTTCTGCTTGTAAAATTTGTCACCAAATAATTGTTTATAAGTATTCTTATATTATTTTTCTATTTATACGGTAGGTTTTATAGCTCCTCTTTATATTTTTTTAAATTATTTTTTAACTGAATCCCCATGAGATGCGTGGTTGCAAAGTTGTTCTTGACTGGGTTTCTGTCATGCAATGTTTCAACACCAGACTTTTCACCAAAGTATATTTTACACTACCAATTTACTTCTCTTTAATTTATTATTTTATTTGTATTTTTTCTCCTTTGTACATCTAGCTAAGGGTTTTCATGTTTTGTTGATATTTCAATTCTTTATGATCTTTCACTTATCTATGTTTTATATTTTATTAATTTGTTCTTAGGTTTTTACATCTTTCTGTTTACTGATTTTTTAAGATCCCACCTAATACTAAGTCTTTTATCTATAGATCTACATATTTTATTTGTGATTATTCTGGTTTCCCTAGTAACACCTGTATTTCTTCGGGCTTCACTCTTAGTAGGGCTTTTACCTTATCTCAAAGGATTTGGTAAGTCCTGTTTGCGTTTGTATTTATGTTCAGGTATTTTTTGACTTAGTTTTCAATATTCTCATTTAGCCATCTGTTGTTCGGGGTGTTGCAGGTGTGACTGTGGTGCCTGGCTATGTCGGCTGGTGGCGGACAGGAGATAGGCTTGTCTATACACGGGTTCTGCCCCGTGTGTCCTCTGTGGTAGATGGTTGATGGTCCGACATAGAAAAAGACTGGAACCCTTGCGATAAACCCAGAGCCATGGCAGAGCCTGTCAAGTTTTCTGTGGTGTATTTGATATGCCAAAAACAGTAACGGACCTCAAAAACAATAATGGACCTCATTCCCAAGGAATGGAGACATTACTGGCACCCGTTCAGGCAAATTGATGAACAATGGGAAAACAAGTGATACAAGTGATACATTTAACCAGTTGTTTACTCTCCTAACTTTGTGACTTTCCCACTTTCTTCTTTAGTAGAATTCTTGTTTCATATCACTGAGATAAGAAAAGAAGTTTGATATTATTCAAAACCTCTTAAATTTATTGAGGCATTATGTGATCCTATAGTTGAGACTGTGTTCTAAGCACTTGATTAGAAAGTATATGCTTTTGTCTTTTTTTTTTCGGCTGAATGGCCTATAAATATCTTTAAAGTCTCTAGTGTCTAACTTATCACTTAAGGCTTTTGTTTGCTTGATAATGCTTATTTGTATCTGCATAATATGTTTATTAGTGTAACTAGGGATGTTAAAGGGCACCTAGTCTTACTGTCTTGCTTACACTATCTCCATATATATTTCTCTCCATATTTGAAAATGCTATCACTATAGCTATCTTCTCTTTCATCATCAATTTGCTCGAGCGGGCACCAGTAACATCTCCATATGTCCTGTCTCATGCTAGTAGAGCCCAAGGGCATCTGCTTGCTCCAGGAACATAAAAGCCTCAAACCATTATATTAGGTCATGGGAATGACCTAATATAATTGTTACTGGTATTTGGCATATCAAATACGACACGGGTAGCTTGCCAGGTTTGCCATGCAGGTAGCATACTCTTGTAGTCACCTCTAAATACAGCATTTATTGATAAACCACGCGGGTCGTGCGAGCAGGGCTGTGATAGGCTCGTCTGCTAGGTGGAGTTCTGACGAGAGGGAAGTCCGGATGTGGAAAATGGCGGCCCTCATGGTGTGGGGGGGTTCGTCTGGCTTATTGCAAGGCTCTACTGGGGTGGCAGGCCAGGGCTAGAACCCGCCATCCCTTCCGGGTACCTCATGAATGGCTGGGCACAGGAAGAGCCGGTAGCAGCTATGCCCTATGACTGTGAGTCTCTGGATCAGCATACCTGGCCCAGATTGAAAAAGACTGCTGCAGCTTTTCAATTTTATATAATCCCATTTGTTTATCTTTGCTTCCATTTGCTTGGTCAGTGGTGTGTCGTCTTTAAAGATACTTTTTGTTTCGATGTATAGGCGTTTCTCTATGTTTTCTTCGATGTACTTATAGATTCTGTCTGATATCGAGTCTAGAATCCATTTTGATTGACTTTTGTGCTGGGTTAGAAGGAGATCTAAGTTCATTTTTTTTTACATGTAGCTGCCCAGTTTTCCCAGCACCACTTGTTGAAGAGGCTTTCTTTGCTCCAAATATTTTTGCTCTCGAAGATTAAGTGGTTGTATAGTGGGTGCGTTTCAGGATACTCAGTTCTACCATAGGTCCGGGTCTGTCTCTATACCAATACCACACTGTCTTAAACAACTGCTGTAAGCTTGAGGTTGGGGAAAGTGATACCTCCCATCTTCTTTTTCCCAAGGATTGCTTTAGCATCGTGGGGTTTTATTATTCCATACAAATTTGAAAAGCTTCTGCACCTCAAAAGAAACGGTGACCAAGATACAAAGACAATCCACAGAGGGGGAAAGGATATTCACCCAATACCCATCTGACAAGGGGTTAATATCCAGAATATATCAGGCACTGGTAGCACTCCACAAGAAGAAAACAGCCAACCCCATCAAAAAATGGGGAGAAGAAATGAACAGAAGCTTCCAAAAAAGAAGAAATTCGAATGGCCAAAAGGCATATGAAAAAGTGCTCTTCATCTTTAATCATCAGGGAGATGCAAATCAAAACAACAATGAGGTACCATCTCACCCCACAGAGACTGGCACACATCCAAAACAGCAAGAACAATCGGTGCTGGCGTGGATGTGGGGGAAAAAGGGACTCTCATCCACTGCTGGTGGGAGTGCCGACTGGTCCAGCCCTTTTGGAAAACAATATGGGCATTCCTCCGAAAGCTAGATATTGAGCTCCCATTTGATCCAGCAATAGCACTCCTGGGAATATACCCTAGAGACCGAAAAACACAAGAAACACTATCTGTACTTCTTTTTCATCCTGCTATTATATAGCTAGAATCTGGAAACAACCAAACCCGAGATCAGAGGACTGGCTAAAGAAACTGTGGTTCATCACATATGGAAACTATGCTGTCAAGGATGAAATTATGAAATTTACCTGCAAATGGATGGACATGGTCACATGCAGGAAATTAGTCAAAGGAAAGGACAGATATAGAATGACTACATCATTAATAGGATATAGATACAGTGTTTAATAATATGGGAAAGGTAATGGCAGATTAAAACTCACACTGAAATACACAAAGAGACTTAAGGATAAATAAAACCTGCAGGGCTAGCCACAATGTGTAAAATAAGAGGGAGAGAGTGCAGAGACAGTGAGAGAGAGAGAGAGAAAGAGAGGAAACTGGGGTACCTGCTATTAAGGCGGTGGGGGACGGAGGGGAGGGGTACATTGGTGGTGAAATGGGGCACTGGTGGAGGGTGGGTGCTGGATACTGTATTACCAAGAACCAATTATGAACACCTTTTATTGTGTGTTCACGGTGGTATAAAAAAATTAAAGAGTAAAAAAAAAAAAGACTGCTGCAGGGTGGGTGTTGATGATCTGGGCTGAGATGGGCTCATCTGCTGGGTGGAGTTCAGATGAAAGAGAAGTCCGGGAGTTGAAAATGGCGACCCTGATGGAGTGGGGGGTGTAATATGGCTTGTTGCGAAGCTCTGCTGGAGTATGCTATATTGAAAATATTAATACATTCAATATAGCATATTGAAAATGCTATATTTAATATATTACTATGTTTTCTTGATCATATTATGTCTTTTGGAGATTTTTAGGCTTTTTGTTTGCTTTGATTTTTGGGTCACACCCAAATTGTTTTTGTTGGTCAGGGCTTACTCTTGCCTCTGCATTCAGGGATCACTCATTGTGCTTGGGAGTCACATGGAGTCCCAGAATCAAACCCAATTCAGGTGCATGCAAGGAAGTGCCTACCTACTCTATCCTCACTCTGGGCCCCTTCTAGGAGTTTAGATCCCTGTTATCCTCAGTTTCAATAGTTAATGTCCATATTTGTTTACTAATTTGGGAGGGAAATTAAAATCTATATTATATGATAAGAGCATATTATTTTCTACTTTTTAAAGCTTTACTGTGGTTTGGTATATTGGTTACCACTCATTTAAGAGATTTTCCATGAATATTTTTCTTTATAGCTTAGTAAAATTTCTGTAAATTTTATTTAATTGGGGTCTGCATCTAGGCACTTTGTGTGTTTTGATTTGTAAGTTCAGTCCATTTGCATTAAGGGTGATTAATTAATATATGAGTAATTTTTACTTTCAAAACAGGGAATCATATGAAATAAAAAATATGAATTTGTCCTATTCTTACTTGGCCTTTAACATTTTTATTGAGGAGCTTGAAGGAATCTTACTGGAAATGCGGTTCTACATATCCAGTCATTTTTTTCTCTCTGAAATATTTCATTATTGTTTCTTGTCTTTAACTCATGACAGATTTACTACAGTGTGTCTTGGTGCATGTCTCTGCATTTAAGCAGGTATTATCTTAGATTCATGGTGTTGTGTTATCTCAATAACTTGTATGGCTAAATATTTCCTTCCTCAGACTTCGGAAGGTTACTGACATTGCTAATTTTTTATAAGATCACTTTTTTCATCCCTTCTCTCTTACTTTTTAAAAAATTTTTTATTTATTGCTTTTTGGATCACACTCAGCAATGCTCAAGAGTTACTCCTGGCTCTGCACTCTGAAATTACTCCTGGCGGTGCTTGGATGACCATATGGCATGCTGAGGATTGAACTCATGTCAGCCATGTGCAGGCAAATGCCCTACACGCTGTGCTATTGCTCTGGCCCCTCTCTCTTTCTTTTTGAAATACCTACTATTATTATATTGGCTTTCTTATTTCTTCACATTGTAGTACTACCCTTTCTTTTCTACTTTTCAGTCTTTGTTTTACTTTTTTTTTGAGTGGTTGCACCCAGAAACGCTTAATGGTTACTTCTGGCTCTGCACTGTTTTAATTTTCTTCCACTCCTATCATTGTTATAGTTTTTTAGGTTCGTGGTTTGTTATTCCATTTGTTTGTCTTGTTTCCACTTAGTACTTTAACATTTTTTCTCTCTCTTCCTTGTTATTTTATTACTTCAAAATTATAGTTTAAGCAGTATAGTTATAGTAGTATCAATTGATGTATGAAGTTATTACACCTCTCCCTCCACCAAATCGTATAAGACCCTGCACCACTAACCAGTGTCACCTCTATGTTCACTTCCATGTTCCCCCACCTGCCACTACTTGATAATGACTTTTTGTATCCCAAGGCCAAGGCCTTGACTTTGCTAAGGCAAAGCAAAGGCAATATATACTGCCTATTCTCTTGCTTTGTCTCCAGACTTCACAGTTAAGTGAGATCAACTAGTATTTGTCCTCCTCTCTATGACATAGTTCACTTGACGTGAATCCCCAACTCCATTCATTCAGTAGTGAATTGCATAGTTTTATCTTTTCTTACAACCGCATAGTATTAATTATATTCATATGCTCAGAATCTTTATTTAATTATTTGCCTCTTGAATTGTTTCATATCCTGGTTATGCACTAAGCACTGCAATGAGAATAGGTGTGCATATATATTTTCGAATATATGTTTTTGGTATGAGAGAACGATTTCAAAGAATGGAATCACCAAATGATATGGGAGTTCTATTATTACAGTTTTCTTTTTTTTTTTAGGATTCTCAATACTGTTTCCCTAGAAGCTGAACAGAAGAACATACTTATCAACACTGAATAAAGGTTTTTTTGATTTTGCTATGCCAGTACCTTTTACTTTGCTATAGAAATTATTATTTTATTCACTGTATCACTGTATCACTTTCTTCCTGTTCATCATCGGTTTGCTCGAGCGGGCCCCAGTAACATCTCCATGTCATTTTATTATTTATTTAATTTTACCTTTGCCAAATCCTTGAAGACACTTTTTGGGTGTTATAACCTGGATAGTTCTACTATCCTAAACTCAGTTTATTTTATAAATTCTAGTCTAATCTTGAATTTTTTAGTGCACTTCTAATGAACTTTTGTGAATGATTTAAGTCTCATTTTTATGCATGTGACATCCCAGTTTTCTCAACACCAATTTCTGAAAAGAATTTTCTTGTTCTTTTTTATGTACCCACCAGTGTTGGTATAGATAAACTGTCCACTAGACTTTGGGTTTGTCTCTCTTTAATCATTTCCAATCATTGTATTGGCCTGAAAATCTTAGTGCCTTAATTTAAAAAACAAATTAGGAAACACAATTTATTGTATTGATAATGTCAGGGTGTCATGTAGAAACTTCTAACTATCCATGAGAGTGTCAGTTCCTTCACCCTGTCCATGTGTTCCCTCCCCCAAACAATATCCCAATAGCCATATAGTAAGATTTACTATCAGGGAATGCAGTGACATTCTTTTCCTTTTTTCTCAAAAGTCTTTGGTTATTCATAGAGTTTTATGATTTTATACAAATTTATTAACATTTATGCTAAGTTCTTGAAAGATGTCATCAGCATTTTGCTGAGAATTGCATTAGTCTCTACAATGCTTTAGGTACATGCTCATTTTGACAACATTATTTCTTCAAATCCATGAACATATAACATTGTTCTGGCTCTGGACTCAGAGGTCTCTCCTGACTCTGCTCAAAGGTCACCTCCTCTGTTTTTGGGGACCAAACATAGTGCCAGGGATGGAACTGTATTCTGCATATG